>JANIJG010012242.1:0-48027 GCA_024611175.1 Megaceryle torquata
GGGCTGCTGGCTCAGGACCCATCAGTCAGAGCACCCCACTTTGGAAACTGCTGCAACAGTACCTGCCAGATGCAAAACAAACTTGCGAGGCAAGTGAACGCAGCATCAACCTTATTTTTATTAAAGCTTCATTTTAAGGGTCACAAAAACCCTTAGAGAGGGCTGTGGGGGTTTTCTGGTAGTGTTACTCCAATATACTACTGTCCCAGTACCCAGAGGGGGAACTGGGATCTAACTGGTGCCAGCACAAGCCCTGGAAGTAGCTCTCCCTCATTTTCAAATAGCATCTGATGTTGATCTCCCTTACCACCGGCTTCCATGGAGATGTCGGTGACTGGTTGCTCAGAAAAGCGAGATGGATCAGGCCCTTTCTCCTGAATAAATATCAGATCTGATTCACCACTCAATTGCTTCTGTTTTACCTCTGTAGAACGTCATTGATTATAGAAGGATTTGCAAGTTTAAAACTGGAGTAATTCAGTGATTAATCCCAAGCAAAGCCTTCCACAAATAGAGAGCAATACTCCAGCACTATTCAATATTCGACACAGCAGCGAAGTGCTCGGGGATGTGATTCAATGGCATTTAGACTTTCCTTCCTCCTGCTCAGGGCAGCGCTGGGATACATTTAGTTTAGCTAACCCGGACTTTTCTCCTCCATCTCTCCGCCCTGCAAAATGTCAGGCACGTTCTCAGCAAAGCAAAGGCAAAACTCTCCTGTCCAGTGCCTGTGCTGCTCAGCGCAGCAGCTGAACACTGGGAAAGGGTTCAACACGTGTTGAGATGCCCACCAGGACCAGAGGCTGCTACAGTGTGATGGGGACAAGGAAGAGGGACTCTCAGCCCCATTGCTAGGTCCAAATATATCTGAAGTCCATTTCAACCCATGGGTTGGAGGCACCTACGGCACCTCTGAACAGTAAATTAAGGCCGGTCCAGAGAGTGGAAAAGCTTATTCTAAAACTGGCTGGTTGTAAACATCAAAACACTTTGCTCAGGATACATTTTGCTCATATAGGACAGTCCCACACAGTATAACCAGAACCACTGGGTGAGCAGAAGCAGTAGGAGCAAAGAAATACCTTGATTTTCAAGTTGTTAGGCATTTCTACAGCATCTTCTGGTCCCACTGATTTTTGCATCCCCCAAGAAAACCTGAAGCCACTCTCTCCAATGCTCTACAATCTGGATATTTATAAGAGTTCCAGGTGATGGAAATATTTGGGAGTTTCAATATTAGGTCTCATTCTAAAGAAAACTTACATAAACACATTGGGGAAGTTTCCCACTGACGGCAACCTCCCCCCACACTGATGACATAACTGCTCAGCTTCAGCGAGTAGCTGCCAGGTGCTCTCTGACTGGGGACACCCCACTGCCCTCTGTAGGGTTTTTCCCCTGAGTCACGGTGCCTAAGCAGGCAGACCCAACACTTTCAGGATACAAATCTTGTTTCTGTTTCCCACCATTTTTAGAGCCAAGAATCCTGTACATTTGCTCTCCCCTGGAGATCCTAAGGTCCATTCAAAGCAACTGATCCTGAAGCTCCACTGCATAAATAGCCCCAGGACCCAAAACCAGTTTCAGAGGCAGACAAATGGCAGAGGCAGTGAGAGCTGTCTATTGGCCAACCCACCAGACCTGTGTGGATTGCTGGACCAGCTTTGGTTGACAGTTGTAGACAAACACAGAGCTCAGGCACATGCAGCTCTTGTAGCTGTTGTCACCCCTTAGCTTACAAGTTCCCTTGAGAAAGGGTGACCAGCAAGGCAGGTATTTCTGTAGTGCTTTTATACTGCCTCCATCCACACTGTCCAACTCTGAACAGGTACAGGAGAACCAGCTTCTGAGCACCAGCCAAAGTCAGGTTGGAAGACAGGAGTGAAGTGACCTCTCTGTTTCTTCACATGAGCTTTACCTCCTCATGATTCCACTTTTTGCCTTCAAGCAGGACTCCTGTCAGCTGCCTCCAGAAGATGTGCCTGCTTATTTCCTTGTTTTTCCACTCCAGATAGGTGTTCCTCCTCAGGTATCGGGACAGCCCCAGCCTCTGCCTCAGCAAGGTCTTATTCACTTCTTCTAGTACAATCATGATGATTCCAGCCTTTCCTTCAACAAGCTGCCAGGACTGGGCAATGTCAAACTCAAAGCTACACCACTTACTTTCCAGAAAGTCCGTAGAGATGACTGCAATGACATTTCTGCTACTCAGAAAACCTTCTTGGATGATATTGGTGACAATGGGTACTCCTGGAAGGAAATCCCTGTAGTAAAGACAAAACTGAAAGGGAGGTGTTCCTCCTTCTAAGGGTTCCACCAGCTCCTTCATCACCCATTCCTGGTCTTTGCTGGAGTGGATAACAAATGCATCATAGGTGTCACCCCTTTCTGCAGACTGTTTACACCCACTGAGCAGCACCAACGAGTAGTACAGCTGGAAGTAGTACTTGTAAATCAGGAAGAGGAACACTGCTGCAGTGAGCAGCATGATCACTGAGCCTGACACTGTGCTAGCACTGACCTGGCAGAAGGACAGAGCAAAGTTTGACAGGCTCACATTCTTCACATACACAGGCGTGTGGCACGTCATCAACTCCTTGTTCTGCAGTAGCTCCTGCTTTTCCTTGACCCATTTCAGAAAGTTCATGTATGAACAAGAGCAATCAAACAGATTTTGAGAGATGTCTAACACGACCAGACTATCAGGCAGGATTTCCAGGGCTGAGTCCAACAGAACGCTCAGCTGGTTGTTGCTGAAATCCAGGACTGTGAGGGCTTGGAGTGGCTTGTAGACTACAGGATCAAAGATCAGGAGCTTATTGTTGCTGATGTTTAGTTCTTTTAGTTCAGAAAGGGCATCAAATGTATTTTGATCCACCTGTGCTAATTTGCAACTTGAAATATCCAAGGTGTGAAGGCGAGTTAGGTTTTTGAAGTTGTTGGCCAATTTATTGTTCTCAAAGGAGTTGCCTGCCATCTTGAGCACCTGCAAAGAGTTCAAGCCACAAAAGGCACACTGAGATTTAACATGAGTTTTGGTATAGGAAATATCGAGGTAAATGAGCTTCTGAAGGGATAGAAAGACAGGGTAGGAGCCAGGACCTAACAACTTTGTGTGCTGAAAGTCCAAATATAACAAATTCTTCACATTAGTGAAATCTCCAGTCACGCTGATGTCAGAATTAAAGCTTAGATTCAAATGTTTCAAATTTGAACACTTGTGAAACTGAGGGGAACAGCAGCTCGTGAAGGAGAGGCGATTCTCACTCAAATCTATGACCTCCAGGTTACTTAGACTATCAAATTTCTGCAGGAAGGTGTTGAGGTGTTTGCTTTTGGTAATACGAAGCACTCGGAGCTCCTTGAAAAGAGACAGCTTCACAGCAGGCACTTCCTTAAACTTGCATTTCTTGCATTCCAGCTGTTTCACTTGAGAGAACACGGGAACCTCTGACACCTCTTCAAGTTCGAGGTCCACGAACCGAATACTGGAGACATTGCCTATGCAGCTAAAAAGAGCATCTGTGTCATCCTCAAAACCTCTGAAAGAGATTAAGACAAACTCCTGCATTTGTACCTGACACAGTCCACTCAAGAGCTCGCTCTGAAAGTCTGCCAGTCTCTGGCGGTCGCTGAATTCTCCAACTATTAGTCTGTTGACCTGTAAACCAGCCAGGCCTTGAAGAGAAGTGTGCATCACGTTGAAGTCCTCAAAAGCAGACCTTAGAACCATCTCAGCAAGATGAAGCTTTGCAAAGGACCCTGGCTGAATGTGTTTTATATCATTCAAGGAAAGCACCAGTGTGAGGTTGAGCCAGCTCACTTCCCTCAGCACATCAAGGTCTCCTTTGGAGATGTATGTGATCTTGTTAGAGAGAAAGCTCAGGTGCCTGAGAGAGGTCAGGTTGGTGAAATAGGTGGGAAGCTTCACTGAAGCAATGTTGTTGTGGCCCAAATTCAGCTCCTGCAGGGTATGCAGGTGTCCAATGGGTAGGTCTGTCAGAGAGGTTATGTTGGTTTCCACCAGGACTAGTTTTTTCAGAGATGTTAGGCCATAGAAGGCTGCTGTCCCCAGGGACTGGAGGGAATTGGCAGTTAAAATTAAGGTGGAAAGTTTATGAAGATCCATAAAGGAGTTATCTTCTATTGTATGGAGGTGGCACCTGTTGGGCAGGAAAAGAAGATAGAAGTGCATGAAACACCATCCCTTTTCTGTTCACTAATGTTACAGCACTAGGCACTGGTGCAACATCTCAGGCTGAACCTCACACTGGGAGCTGGTTTGGCTTCACTGCGCTGGGCAGAGCCAGCACTGGTGAATGTGCAAAAGGAACCCTTCCACAGCAGGAGACCTTCTCTCATCTCCTTCTCTCTCTCTAAATCTGATGTTCAAACACAAAGCAAGAGACCTTGAGCCACAGTGAAGGTCAAAAATTCGTGCAGGCAGCAGGATGAAGAATTGTGGACTTCTGTTTAGGTCAAATTAACATCAGAATGACCATCACTGATGGCAGAGCCTACCAGATAGAGCACTCCCTTACCCCCTGCACCCTCACAGCCTGCAGACTGTCACCTCAGCCACATCCAGGCAGTCCCACGGGCACCAGCATGATGCAGCAGTGGCAAAGTTCATAAATCTGTCAGCAGTTTTGCTGATGGTATCTGAGAAGGAAAAGACCCAAGGCCATGCTGGCTCTAAATGAGAAAGGGAAGAAGACAAAAAATGAGGATGGCCACCTAAAGATGGTTTCATATGGGAAGATCCAGGATTTGAGACTCAAATCCATTCCACGATGAATTCAAGCAAAAATAGTTTTATAATCCAGCCAGTGCTTTACAGCAAACCTGCTCTGCCACTCAGCCACTGCGGAGCAGTAACTGTGATGGGACTGAGTGACATTTCTCAGTGAAACAATTTACACAGAGAAACTGTTGTCTCAAGTCAAAGGAAATGATACATCAATTCAAATTTGCTAATAACCCTCCCCCATCTCCTCCCCCAGATATGTAAGGAGAAGGGAAAAGAGAATTTGTTGTAATTGTAAAACAGATTTCTTTTTTGGTTTTTTTTGGTTTTTTTCTTAAGCTGTGATTAGAAAAGCAGCTCACCCAAGACAATCCACTCTGGAGTTTTTGTAACAGTGAAAAGTCTGACATTTTCTTGTTCAGAGGGAAGTAAAACATCTTCCTCCTCCCTCTCACATCCGAACATATAAGATCAGACTGACAGACCCAGCCCTGCACAGAGGGTGTGCACTTAGTAACTGGACTAAAAGCTGCACATCACTTGACCATGGGGATGTGCAGAGAGACAGACATGGGGGTAAAGTCACATGGAAAAAAAAAAAAAAAAAAGAAATGCCAAGACCAACAGATCGCAAAATAAGCAACCACGCTGGCCCAGCTGGTGAAGCAAGATTACCAGTACTGACAGGGATGAGCTCATTACCTTGTGAGATCCAGAAGCTGCAGGTCAGGGACTGATGAAAAATAATTTGACCCCAGTGATTTCAGATTGCTGAAACTGAGATCCAAATTCTGGGTGGTATTTGGGACTTCATCAGGAACTCCAGAGACGTTCAGTCCCGTGCACGTGAAAGTTTTGTTAGGGATGACCTGTAACAGTGGCAGATCCAATCACGGTCAACATCTGCTCTTCATGATGTGCCAGAAAATGACACTGTCAGGAAAGCAGGAGCAGAGTGACTAACCTCATAGTTAATTTCTAAATGAGCTGCCCTGAGTTTTAGGAAATAATCTTATATATCCTAAGCTTCTTTCCTACTTCTAATAGAACCAGTCCTATTCCCCAGCAAGAGCTGCACTTCTTGCTGACTGAAGCAGGTGCAAAACTACAGGACACTGTTCCTTGAGGCTGTGGATGAACTGGCAACAACCTTTGAGAGAGCCAACAAACCAAAGACACAAGGACACACTGCGTGTCCAGGACCAGCTCTCAGCTTTGTCACGCTGCAGATAAGCAGGCACTGCTGACCCGAGGTGTTCTGTAAGTAATTGTTGGCAAGAGTTGGAGAAAGGCAGGTGATCACTGCCAGGTACTTGGGGTACTGCTGAAATCACTCCACAGTACAAATCAGGCAAAAATACTGTATTTTGCAGGAATTATAGACAAGGCTTGGATCTCTCCCAAGGGAAACATAATCTATTAGATAAACTATACTGCAGTAACCTCAGAGCTACAGAAAGGCAACAATACAGAATGGTTCATGCTGCTAGTTCTAGTTCTCAGATGTTTTTGAGACCAGCATTTACTTCAAATACTTCAATTGCCTTGGTAACAGCCTTGGCAAAAAGCTGGGCTTTCGTAAGACAACTAAAACAGAACAGACTCCATGCACAAATCTCCCAAGCAGAGGGAAAAGGTGCACCAGAGAAGCAGAAGGATTTTGTGCTCCTTTAGAGATCACGTACCTCCAAACAGGGATTGAGGAGGCAGCCTGCCAGCTGTGCTGGGACAAGCGCCAGCTGCAGCAGCACCACCAGTGTCCACGGGGGCAGAGCTCTTCTCCTGGGCATCTTCAGGAGGCCAGGAGTGCAGGAGAAAGGAGCATGGGTATCACTCAAGGACCTGGAGCGAGAAACCTCCTGAAATGCCAGGCGTTGTGTGTCACCACTCCTGCTTCTCGCTGTACCTCACCAAGAGTTGCAGAAAGCAAGAAGGGAAGTGAAACCGGTAGCTGCCTGGTTTCTAGACATGCTCTGAGTGAATCGCTCTTCTTGCATTTGTTTTTAAGAAAAAGGTTTTTTGAAAGAAGCTTTTTAAAAAGAAACACAAAGAAAAGGAGCCATAGCTTGAACTAGAAATTAGAGAGGAGTATGGGGTGTATCAGTGTGTCACTTGACTGCGTCAGATTAGCTCAGGTCAATCTGGCAAAAAAAAAAAAAAAAAAAAGGAATCTTGTGAAATCTGAGTCCAATAGTCCAATTTCTGTACGGTCATGCTTCACATCCTGCAGTTCCAATGCACTGGACAGAGCGAATGACTCTCTGCCTTTGTACCCCTGCCATGCTCCCAGCTACACCACACTGGCAAGTAGTGGAGGAGTGCTCAGCTGTGGCAGATGTTTGCCTGAGCCAGGCAACAAGAGGTTTATCTATGGCTGAGCTCTTAAGAAATAGGTTTTATCATAGTTGGTTGTTTGGGTTTTTTTTTATTTTTAAACTTTTACACAGCTAGGGTCGGACCTCAGTACTGTAATTATGGCAGGAACAAGCTGCTGAAGGGCAGGCACAAGGAGCAAACACAGGAGATTCACAGAGCGGTCAGAGCCCAAGACTTTACACCCTTCCTCACCCTTTCCTGAGGTGGGTGGGTTGCTGGGAGAGATACAAATGCCCCAGCTGGACTTAGAGCTGCTGTCTGCCCTGGGCATGCCTGAATCTGTATGTGATACCTTGCTACAAAGGTGAGTCCATCACAGTACTGTCCTTGATCTACAGTACAGACACAGCTGTTGTTTCTGGAAGGGGCTTTGTAAAACCTCACAGCTGGCAATATTAATTTGACTCGTCTGTGAGCCCTCTGATAACACTCCCTGCCTTCATTTAAATTGGGAGTGCATTCAGTTTTCGACTCCTGTCTTTCTGTAGGTAACTAAGAGGTGTTACTGAGGATGCAGCCATAGGTTGCTGGGTATTATTAACACCACACAGACAGAGAAGTTGCAAAAATGCTAGATAAGGATGGAATACTGGTCTAGAAGAAGGTAGAATAGGGAGTGACTACTGATGAAAGTCTGTGAAAATGAGTATTAAATATAAGCTGCAATATCAGTCCAGTAAGCAATCCACTTACAAAGAAAAGTTTAAAGTATGGGGGGGAAGGGCCACTGGCAGATAGGGAAGTCCTAAAATAACAGATGATCTCTGCGATGAAAAACACATGGCAGCACAATGGGAGCTAATGCTGACACCCTGATGTGCAGTCAGATAGTGCCCATTAAGCCAGCAGACAAAAAGTTTGTTGAAATTGGGCAAGTTCTACAAAATCCCTGCTCTGAAAAGCCTCTTGTGATTGCAGGTATTTCCTTTTACTAGATGGAATCAAAAGTGAACGGAAACAATTGCTGGCTGCTTCTGTGCCTGGATTAAGGAAATTGGCAGAGCATCATGTGTCTGCAGAGAGGACAAATGAGTGCATCTTTTAGTATTCAATATGCAGAATGAAGCAATCCACATTTAATTTTTATCTAAAGCTAAGATGAGCCTGAAGTATGCTCTAGAAATTACCATTTCAATGGAGATTCACTGAAGATGCTGGAGAGTGTGGGAGCATCACAAAATCGGTCCAACAGCCATGCTCAGGGGTCAAGTGGGAAGTGCAGCTTGAAGGACATTCAAAGAATGTGCAGCTTCTCTCGCAAGGGACGGTCACAATACACACTGTAATTTGCTCAAGGACGAATCGTATAGAAACTGCAAGGGATGGGGCACAAGCAGAAAACATGCAAGCTAGCAAATCAAAGCCAGCCACCAGTTTAGAAAGTCAATGCTGGTTAACTTCATATTCTTCAGCTTGCACACAACGATGTGCAGTGACTGTAGAAAGCCATGATGTCGATGTAATTGCCTCTTTCGGTTCACAAGAAACAAAAGTATTATTTGGAATCCTTTAAAGTGACAACAGCAACATCTAAACTGAAACATGATTCACTGTGCTGGCAATCTACTGGTGGGATCATCAAAGATCTCTTAGAAAGGAGGTTTTACAGCAAATCTGTGTTTCTAAAAACGCATGCCAGAGTGATCTTTGTTCTCCTGAACATTTTAAGTAATGCGACAGCAGACAGCGTATACTCAAGCTCTGTGATCTCAAGGAAGGTATTACAGAGCAGAAGACAGACACAGCGTAGCTGGACTGACAAACATCTCGTACTCACTTATATTTAAAGAAAACTCCAGCCAAAGAAAAGACTTAGCTCAACTCTGGGACACAACAGCTGGTGATAGCCATGAAAACAGACAGGGCTGTCTGATCTGCGGCGATTTCAAAGGTTACAGCTAACCCAGTATCACAGCTATTACCCAGAAAAGAGGATATATTTGCCTGAGTAGTCATCCTAAGCAGTTCCCTAAGTCTATTTGCAAATGAAGGCTGAGGAACATGGCAAGAACTATTTCAAGATTGAACAAACCAGGTCTTATTTTAAGTGAAAGGACCATCTGTAACAACTGAGTCACGGATCAGATGGGAGAGAGCATTCCTGAGACGCTGGCACTTACACAATGCAGTGTGTGTGAGATAAGAGATGGGGAGCACCACAAGAACTTCCAAAAGTACTTGAGCAGCTCAGGCGTGTGGTCAGGCTACACCAGCTGACCCAGTATTGCTCTCAGATGGTTTTGCAGTACTGGCCATATGTGCCTTCCTAACTAGCACAGTATCAGGTGATACAGCCCAGCTTAGAAGTCACCTGTGGTGAGCTAAGCTTAAATCCTGTCACGTGGCAGCTTGGGTCTAGGCTCAGGGTGTGTAGACAGTTAGCAAGTCCTTGAGGTTCAGCTGACACATCACCACTCTTTATACTCAGCAAGTCAGTCACCTGTCCAAGCCTGAAAGGTTGTCTGAGTGGATAAGAAAAGCAAAAGGAAATGTCTCAAAAATTGAACAATACATTGAATTTTCCCAGCCAGTCTGCTGGGAAAAACTATTTATATAAATTATAAGGGAAAAAAAAAAAGGGCGGGGGGGCATGAGGTGCAATCTGAAAATTAGTTTAAGATCCTTTTACTGCAAATTCCACAGACCCATTGCTTCCTGGAACTGGTGAGTCACTGCCTCACCCAGCAACCCCCAACCCCCTGCCGACCTGGCACCACTGGAGAGTGACAGTGCTGAGCCAAGCACACCCTGCACCAGGGCTGGAGCAGGAGCTGAGGCACTGATGTCATCAGAAGAGGTCCTTCTTAGAGTGCCTTGATGCCTGTAACTCTCACTTGTGATGCTTCCCCATAGGAAGTGGGTGTAATAATCTCACACTTGATGGAAGCTCAGCCTGGAAGACCTATTGCCTTTGCTTCTGGATCTCGTATCTTTGAAGAAGAGAACAGTGTTCAGACTGAGAGAGAAACTGCATTTAGTTTGGGGTGTTAGACTGCTCCGCCGCTGTCTGTCTGAGCAATGATTGACTCTAGTTACAGATCATTTAACTGCTGGTTTCAAAGCAAGAAGCATCAGTAATGCAGATTGCTTGTCATGCCTGTGACAGTAAGTGACAGGTAAGGACACAGAGGTGGAATCACAGACAGTCTCTACAGGCTATATAGCACAGACCAAGCCCCAGCCCACTGCAAATGGTGCCACCTAAAGCAAACGGAGTCCAGCAGTGCTAAAGTGTTCCCCATTGCGGAAGAGGACAGATAACAGTGTACACAAAAGGAAGAAAAAACCCCAAAGCTATTGTCCAAGTTAGTTTGATGAAAAGCAGCCAAGCCTACACTGAAGTAGGTAGGTAATGTGTGTCATCAGATGGGCTATTCCCCAAAGCCAAGGTCATGTGAATACCCCAGAACTATTCAAAAGCTATTAGGGAAGAACTGTGTCAAGTAACCAGGGACAAATACACAACCAGAAGAAGTGATTAATCAGTGTCAAGATAGTCACTATCTGTGGCAGCTACTCCATATGGACTATGTCAGGTCACTTAGGAGCCCTACATTTTACTGAAGTCAATGTTTAATCTAAATGGCTGGAAGGATTTCACACAGATGGTGGAAGCATCCAGACTCGCTTGCCAAGCATTCGTGGGCAGGCAGTGAGCGATGGTGGAGCTCTCTCAACCCCTGGAGTGAGGCAGGCTGGCACCAACAGCCCAGCAGCTCCCTGCCCTTCTGCCTCGGATGAACCATGGTCACCCCACAGCTGGCCACAGAGCTGGGGAGTCACTGTTGCCATCGAGGCGAGGATGCTGGCAGCGCCTTGGCATGATGTGCATTGTTCAGAGAAAGGTGGATTTACCACCTCAGACTGGTGCTAGTTTTCTCTACTGAAGCAACAATAGCACTCATTTCTTTTCCTTTCCCTCTCCATTACATCCTTATTATGGTATCTCGTAGCCTAATTTACATATGTTTTGTATTACTGTGGCTTTGCCTTATCCTACTTATTCCACTTCCTTTCCCCTGGTTCTCTTGATAATAATCAGTCTGCTGTAGGGCAGGGATTTATTCAGACTATCAAACACGAGAGGTGTGTAGGACACAGAGGACTGCAGATCTCTAACTACGTAAACTGGGCACGAGAAAGGTTGACTTGGGGATTCAGTGCCACCACCAAAACTGGTTTAATACTAAACCCCTACCACATTGCTCCCCCACTCTGGGGAAGTTTGAAACCAATGAATCGTGGTTACCTGGGGAGATAAAGGAACCCTGTTTTGAGGGAAAACCAGCAAGCTCTTAGACATCAGAGCAAAAAGCTGCACAGCAGACCTGCTTGCTGCAAGTACTGAGAGCACTGCGACAGGCAGTCACCAATGTTAAGACTCTTGAGCCTCATGTTTATGGTTTCACTACCGTGACTTGACACTACACGACAGGAAAATGTTGCAACAACTGTGGTAGAAAGTGCAGACACAGCTCCTGCAAGCCACAGCAAAGTTCTTGTGTACTTATTACCTAGAGAGAAAATGTAAACCACCCCCTGGGGTTAGTTCAGAACATGATTTATACATCAGCTTTTAGATGTTAATATCTTTATGCTATTTTACTTAATCAGGAGAAGAACATAGAATATTAATTGTCCACACAGTAGAGAGCCCACTTCCATTACTCACAAAGCAATAAATTCCAAAAGAGTGGTCGAGCCAGATCCAAACGTGTATCTGCATGCATTTGGAGCACTGATTTTTAGGAATCTGTAGAACCTGTCTGATTATCATGTGATATTCAGAGTGAAGACTTATTTTCTGTACAGAGTAAAACCTGAAGCCAGCATTTAGCTGATACAGAGGAATTTATTAAAACACCCTTTTCCTCCCAAGCTCAGTTGCGTTCTGATGGATTAGGTCATCCCCTTTCTGCCTTCAAGCGACCTTTCTCAAACTGAGCTCTTTCTTCCACCAGTCTCCCAGGGCAAGGCGGCTTTGAGGGAGTTTTGTCAGCATTGTTTTGGCCATGAGGTGCATGCACCAGCTAGGACAAAACCATTTCAGTTCCGATGGAGGAGGAACCAGGCTGGCCAAAAGGGAGTAGCGGTGGGAGCAACATGAAGGGCATTAACGCTTTGTGGATTAGGAGAGACAGGGAAGGCAGGGCTGAGGTACTTCAAGAGAAGTTACCTGGGAAAAGGAGTGACACAATTAGCACAGGAAGTGCCCTGAAAGCCACAGAGAAGGGCAGGGAGGAAGGAAATGGGAGGGAAAGCAGAAGTTTCACCTCATGTAGAAATAGCAGTTGTATGGGTACTAGATTAACGCTCCCACACCTGAAATGATGCTGCTCTAAGACACACGAGGCCTGATGTAAGTTAAGCCAACCCTGATGTAAGTTAAGCCAACCCCACTGTTAAGAGTTTGCCCTCTAACAGCTATGCAGGAGAAGCCTTCTTCCCAGTAAGCACCTGGCTGAAGAGGCTGCAGTGAAGTGTTCATACCAGCATAGCCATCAGCTTCTAAGTTCATCCCTGGAGGCTCTTTCTGCTGGTAGAGGCAGCATTTGGTGAAGCAGTAATTCAGGTGAACCCACAACGATAACAGGTCAGGAAGAAAGCAACGGGGGAAGCAAAGAAGGGGAAATATGATACAGCTGCATCCTGGAAGAAAGTGGTACAGGATGAGAAGATGTTGCCCCAAAGGTGGAATGTGGACATGAGCCAGCCACAAGTAAGTGGGGGTTTAAGGTGGCTTCTTGAATGTGGAAGATCTTCAGCACACAAAGTTGGCAGGGTGGATCCATGCTTAGAACAAGCTGGAAAAGACACAGAAAGCTCTGGACAGCATGCAGAGTTAAAAACCAAGCAACAAAACCAGAGGGGATTTATGTAGGGTCATAAAGCCATGTGAAGATCTCAGAGGAGATGCTAAGGAAATTCTCAACTGTCCTGACTAGAAATCCACCCCCCAGGACAATGCCTTGAAACCAGAATTGCATTCGTTCTCAAACAGAACAATAGAAGAAACATTTCTTGTTTCCTGCAGACACTGTTTCCCAACAATTAGCAAGACTGAAATCTCTGAGTGTTCAACCTGGCCCTTTTCCAAAGTGACGGGTATGACTCTCTCACTGCAATCTCCTTAGGAAGGAGTCTGAAATCCCATGGCAGGTATCACACCCTGACCCACTTTATTTCTCCGTGGCTGGGGACCATCTTAGCATCTCAGTTTGGTGCTTTTCAGAAATAGGTGATGAGTTGTTTACAAAACAAGAGGGGATTACCCAAGGCAGAAGGGTCAGACAATGCTCCATTCCAGTCAGTTTGAAGGGGAGGCATCTTCTACCTCTTTTTTCTGTGAATGACAATGCTATTTTGGTGTAGCATTGTCCAGGTTGCCAACATATCTAAAGCCTTCAACACTGACCTCTTGGCACATATGGAAGGCTAAGTTCAAAGCAATGATTCCCATAGTGGCACATCTCTGAGAAGGGAACAGAGATGATCTGTTTAGGATTTCAAACTCATACTTTTACTAACATCAACAACACACTTGCAGCTGGGACCAGTAGCTTTTTCAGTATAGGAAAAAAAAAATCATAAATAAAACAGGACAGGTGCACGGACAGCACTCCCGAAACTCAAACAAGGAGCAGCTTATGAAAAGGTGCCGCAGAAGATGAGGGCTCATCAATATACAACCTCTTGGTTGATAAAACAGAGAGCTCTGTGGAAATTAAAAAGCTCAGAATGGAAGAAATCAGCACACTTTTGAACAACTCCACAGCCATGACAGAGCCTATACAAGGTCTCTGCGTCTCTTTCTTTTCCTCGTGTCTCTTTGTGTGTATTCCCTGCTGGCAGCCCTCGTGTGATACCTCGCTTTTAATCCACGCATTAAATTCCTGTCCCTGGCCTGTGTGCTGCAAAACTGCCTCCTGCTCACGCAAAGCTAACATGGCCAAGTACAAACTCAAACACTGCCTTAAAAGCCTCGTGCCTCAGCAGCTCGGCCACCGCGCTCGCCCGGCTGCAAGAACAGCCTCTCCAGTCCCCCAAGTTGAACTGAGCACTTCGCACTCCTTGCCTGTGTTGTCCCATTTTGCACTTTCCAAAGATTTCAGCAGGGAAAAGCACTTTTTTTTTCTTTTTCTTTTTCTTTTTTTTTTTTTTCTTTTTTACACCATTGCCTCAGCAGTCAGGAGGCTGACTTGGCATCTAATCTCAACCCCAGCCAAGAGTCAGCGCGTGACCTTGGACAAGGTTATTTTACCACACCAGGTCTTCAAGCTTCTCCTGCATTTTTTGCAGATTATAAACATCCTACTAGTGCCTGGCAGGCTTAAAGTTAATTAAAGATTGCACAGCACCATCACAAAGATCATCAGGACCGAAGATAAAGTATCATTAGATTCATTAATGAAATAATCCTCCATCATGCAGCGAAGGGGGAAACTGCGCTCCAGAAGCAGTGGCGGAACAGCCAGCCTCAGGCCAGGGATCTGGGAGAACAGACTGATTTAAGGAATGCCAACCAAAATTCCTCCCATTTTACCCTAGCTAATTATCACTACAGTCTTCAGACAGGGAAAGCAAAGGAACATGTATGAAAGGGCTCCTTTGGCACAGCTCCTCGGCACGAGAGAAGCAGGTCTAGAACTATGGAATGGACCGTGACTCAAAGAACAGATTTGAATGCAAAATGGCCAAGGATGATGGGGCGGACGGGAGTGAGAATAACCCTGGTGGGGAAAAGTCACCCCTTTCTGGGTAGGAGCAAGGCTCCAAAGCTGAAGCACCAGGCTGTAGGGAAAGGCTGCATTTACTAGAGGCAGGAACCAGCTAATCCAACAAAAAGGGGTTTTCCTTCCCCATGCAGGGAACTGAAGGTGGATGGTGTAAGGGAAGACACTGAACACTAATGCTCAGCTGTCTGCTCTCTGGTGCCACATCCCACCCGCCTTGACGCATTCAGCCGCAGCAGTTTGTGCATCACTTCATAGGCGACATACGGATCTGAGAGACATTCCCATTCCACTCCTGGCATCAGAGGAGCAAAGGCCGGACTAGTAGGTCTCCAGCTATATTCTAGACAGATGAGTCTTATCTCAGTGACCATAAGGCAGTGCAGTGCTATCAACATGCCAGTAAAATTGCGAGGGATCTCTTAGTTAGCCAGAGAACGTAAGAAGCTAAAGAAATGGAAGGTCAGGTGTGGATTCCCAGCAGACCAGGTGAACCTCAGCATGCAGTGACTGTAGAGAGGAAGAATGAAAGGCCACAGAATAATTCCTCTGATGAATTAAAGGAAAGAAGAAAGGCCCAAATGAAAGTGTCTGCCAATAGCTGCTACAATCTACTTCGCTTTCTGCTCTCCCTGAATGTGGGTAGGCAGAAGTGAGGGAGGCACCCAACTTCCCAAGCCCTAGACTGTCACACCTGGGACAAAACCAGACAGGACAGGGCAATACTGAAAACAGAGATCAGGGTAGGACAGAAGTTAAAAGGAAGGAGCTACGATCTAGCAGCTTAAGTTCAAGAGTGTGAGAGTTGCTTGAAAGGGCATATTTAAAAAGGAAGAGAAAGAGAAACCTACTGAGAGAGGAGATGAACAGTGACAGGAGTGCAGAGAGCTGTGAAGTTGAGCACTAACAGAGAGAACTTCGAGTTGCTGCAGAAACCTGGGCTCTCAACCCAACTACCACCTCACTCACACACCCATCCCCCCAACACTCATTGCCAGCCCAGCCTCATACCGGGCCAAGGGTCTGGGCAACTCCTACTGTGGCAGAAGCTGCAATGTGCTAAAAGCAGAGAGGACTGGAAGACTCTTGAAGAGTCATCTGCAGGGAAGAAACATGGCCCCACCAGAGCCAACGGGCCAACTCTGCTCTTTCTTCAGCTCTAAAGACTTAGGCTTCACCCTTTCATAAAGTGCCAGGACACTTGACATGGGAGAGCCTGCTCAGACACCCCTCTTGTCACATCCATCTGCCCAACCCTGTCCACATGGAGGCATTTTTCCACATGAAAGGCATGCACTTTATGACCAGCAACCAAAGCTATTCTGTAGTACTTCACACTGAAGAAGGCAAAAGGCACTGGTACCCACTTAGTACCTTTTCTCCACTGGCACTTGGTGACTTCCACAACAGCTCCTGCTCCATCTACAAGAGCACTGCTGTCAGTCTTTCCCTTCCCATCCCTCCTAGCACAGCTAGAGCCTGGAACTCAAGCACTGCCCTCTTCTTCCATCACCACCTTCATGGCCCATGACCTTTTCTTAAAGACATGCCATCCAGTCAGTCCAAACTTCCCCTGGTGCACTCTGGTGCCCAGATGTATTTCCACTTCCTCCGCAGCACTCAAGGGTGCCCCGTAAAGGGGACACTCTGCAGCTATGTACCAAGAGAGATTCAGAGGTAGCAGTTCAGAGATGAGTGGAGTAGTCACAGTAGTATCAGACAGAAGGTGTAGGGCAGTTGAAGCAGGATGCATAATGAAGAGCTTTTGGAAAGCTGAGCCATCCTGAAGTACTTCCCAGAAATGATCCACTCCTCCTATACACAGTCCTTACTACTGTTTCTAATCCACCTGCTGAGCAGCAGTGACAGCAAAATGTCATTTCCCTCCAGTTCTGTGTGTCCCCCCCCAGTTCCTCTCTTTTTTTTTGGTCATTCCACTTTCTGTACATGTTTGGGGAACCCTTACTTATCCTCTCCTCGTTTACTCACAGGAGGAGAGACTGGAGGAATTCCAGTTACATTTCCAACATCACTTATTCATTCATTTTTATGCCACAGCTCCTGACTCCTATGGCACAGCCTCACTGCACACTGACCAGTTCAACAGTGCATCTCAGGGCTTGGACTAGATGACCTTTAAAGGTCCCTTCCAGCCCAAACCATTCTATGATTCTACGACCTTTTCCTCCCTGATTGTCCTTCAGAGGACATTTTACACGCGCATCTGTATTGCATCATTCTGCTGGCCTGCTGACTCACTTGTAATGGTGTCAAGATGTCATTTGTGCAACACTAAGAGGAACTTTGCTCTTCCTGCATAACTGCACATAAAGCTCAGGCTGCCAGTCTCCCCAGTCAGCAGTCACTGAAACACTGATTCATCGCTCAACAAAATTGCCCAAACAAATGAGACATGCCTAATAAACCTTCAAGAAAAGGCTTTCTACATCCAAAGTGTCTCCAGCAAGCACCAAGATGCTTCCTGTGAAAGAAACAAGGTTTATTTTCTACTAGCCCTTCCTAAAGGCTTTCAGATTGTGGCCTGAGAATCTGTGATACTTCAGGAAGACTTTTAAAGAGGTCTACAAATATAGGGTTTTGAGTTCATGACAACCCCATGCAACATGAGACCCCACAGTGGGCCACAACAGCCCCCTGCAACGCTCCAGGCTTGTGGAAGAGTGGCTGGAAACTGCCTGGTGGAAAAGGACCCGGGTGCTGAGGGACAAGGTTTAGTGGTGACCCAGCAGTGCTGTGTTAAGGGTTGGACTCTATGATCTCAAATGTCTTTTTTCAACCAAAATGATTCTATCATTCTGTGTTGTCCTGTCTCCCAGCTCCCGACCTCTTCAGTCCTGTGAACAGCCAGGACCTTGAATTTTAGGCAATTACTGGCCTCAGGTAAGCCTCACCCGTTCCTCCAGACAGAGCCAGGCAATGAACAGCACTGTCAGATGTCCACAAGGCACTCTGAAAATGACCACTGGCACCAGGGGAATTCTAAGATGCTAAGGCATCTCCAGGCTCCCTGATGCTGCTCCATGCTGCCACTTTTCTGTCTGCCCAGCCCTCAAACCACTGCCAGGCAGAACACAGTCCCCCAGGTCCCCAAGGATTCACACTGTTGGGTGAGCTGATTCTCAGCCAGGATTTCTCCTGGGAGGGTGGCTGCCTCTTCTTTCCACAATAACCAAACATCCTCCACCACTAACCCAGACCACTGCAGCACTGAGGTCAGAAAATGGAAAAAGAAAAGGTAACTCGCTCTCTGTGACTTTCATGTCAGCTCATCGCAGAGCAGAACAGACTCTGTGCACACAGACCTGCAGAAGGCAACGGAGAGGCTGAAACAGGCACAGAAGCTTCACGCCACAGCACACAGCTCAGACCACCCCACGGTGAGTACACGGGATTTCTCCCTGCTCGCAGCACCTCCTGAGCCCCTGCAGCCAGCAGACCTGCAACCGAGCAGACCCTGTCTCAGAGTTTGGAGCCTCCAAGTGGTTGTATCTGAGTGAGGCCCTTGCTAGACAAAATTAAATGGGGCCTTCTGGTGATCAACCCAAGTAAATGCAGCATCTTCTTCCCCCAGCAGCTCAAGACACTCGCTTGCAAGCTCCAGCCTCGCAGTGCTCCAGCAATCACATCGGTCTATAAAATGACACAGGGACTGTGCAGAGACAGGAGGGGATTGACCATGGCACTCATCGAGAATGTCAAGTCCTCAGCCCCTTGACACTCCCCACGGGGCTGACCTGGCCCCAGTGCCTGGCTCCCCTCCCCTGACACCCGCAGCCCTCCTGGCCATGCCCACTATAGGGTGACCTGCAGAGCCCCACACCAATGGCCTGAGTCCTTGCTCTTCTCTCTCCAGAGCTGTCAGATGGCAGGTCTATGGGATGTTGCAGGGACCGTGAGAGCCATAAAGCAGTCCCTGTTGCACACAGTGAGCTGTTACCCCACAGACAGGCAGCAGGATGCAGCTGCAACCCACGCTGAGGTTCGTGGATGCAAAGTCCAGAGGACTTATTCCTCCGGTCCTGAGCAGGGCTGCGTCCCAGGCAGCAATCAAGAGATTCATGCCAGAGGAAAGATCAGCCAAGAGCAGTTCTCTAACACAGACAGTAGCTAGGCTGAGCAGCTCTTCACCTTGATTAAGGTGCTAAATTCAGAGCAGGAGCTCAGCTCACCCCGAGTGCCCTGCTGCTCCACACTGGTGAATCTGGAACTGTGGATGCAGAAAAGTCCTCCACCAGTTTTCACCCATCTAGGTAAAATGACACTGGTTGCATCCTGGTCATTAAGCAGCAGTGGCTGTTTCTGTGACAAACAACCAGCTTTTCAATGGTGGGATGAAATCAGAATTGGGTTTCTTTTGCTCTTGGAGGGAGATCACAAGTAGTTCCATACGCTCGTACTGGTGCTGTGTCAGTGGGTCTCTGCTGGACCTCCTACACACCCTGCACAGAGGCTTTCATCAGCTTTTTCATCAGCACTTCTGGGCTGCCACAGACATACACACAGCACAGGTAAACACCCACCTCTGCACCCTAATTCTGCAATGATGGCAGCAGCGTTTATCAGAGGGTGGCTGTTAGACCTCCCCACACACAGAGGGATTTAATTTGTGAATCACAGAAGCACATTAACCCTGCTCTAGCCTCTCACAGCTCTGAGCACACGTATCACACAGGATGCAGGTCTTGCACAGGCGTTTGCAAATACTAACGCTTTTGGAAGAAGTTAATCCTCACGTGCCCTTGCTGCAGAGGCAGCCTATTGGGTGGGCAGAGGGGAAATCGGACTTCACGACCGCAAAACAACAAAGCGATTTTTACACTGTGGGAAACAAGTCAACTTTTAGATGCTTTTCTACTCCCCACACCCATCCAGACATCCAGGATGACTTGATTCTCTAAAAAATACACCCCACAGTGAAAGCCCCTCTGGAGAAGCTCAGCTTTGCTAGTGAGAAACGTGAGTGCAAAGGCTGCGCACGGAGGAGCTGTGTGTGGCGGGGCCGTTTGCAGAAGGGGGCTCAGCACTCAGGAAACACAACTGCTGGAGCAACCAACACGCGGCTAAATGGGGACACAGGGACTAGGGCCTGTGCTCCCATGGCTGATGCCTACATGTTGGGAGCACATGTAAGTCCTCCTCATCTTAGTCTGTGGGGATATGATTTACAGAAACACGTCTCCTCCCTCCCCTCTTCTGTCACTTCTCATTTTTGGGGCCTCTCCAGTGAAGACCAGTGGCCAGGAGGGACCCTTCCTTCTGTAGAGCCCCAGCTCAGCAAGGAAGTGTTGGCTCGGAAAGATCAGGGCTCAGCATGCATTGAAGTTTTCTTACTTACGCAGAGCCAGAGCAGCAGCTTTTTCCACTGGAAGGCAGCAAAGAGTCTCCCTGCTACAGATCTGGCATTCTCCAGATCCCCTTCCATGCACATCCTGCAAAACAGTGAAGACAACACCAGTCAAAACCAGGGCTGATAAACTTTTGCAGACAGGCTGGCTGAGTTCCCATCCCACACACCCTGATGTCCCAGTGCCAGGCCTCTGTTCCTACAGCACTGGTCACCCCCATGTCATCTGCAGACCCACAGACCCTGTGCATGGAGAAGAGTGGCTTCGTTGGGTCAAGCCCCTCTTTCACTGTTTTGCTGGATGCTCTGGCCACTCAAATAAGTGACTCAAATAAGCAATAAGTTCCCTGCCAGCACAGGCGTGTCTGAGCCCCCGGAAGCAGGTTGTGAACCAGCAATAGTGATCAGGATCAGCACAGCTCATCTGACCCCCAGCACAGGACCCATGGTCACAGATAGCATATCCAGTAAGCACTGGAGGCTCCTAACCTACTTCCCAGGGGTATTTCTTCCTCATGACCCCACAGTTTGTTCCTCCAACAAGGGAAAAAAAGAGGCTGTGAAGTGCTGCTTTGACTGCCAAGCAATAAAGTCCTGTGATCAATCCTCCTAAGCCACGGAGTTTGTACTGTTTAGGTGTCTGAGTTTGACTGACAACCTTAATTACATAGGGACAGCGTCACAGCTCAGAGACAATTGCTGGTTCAGGGTGGTGAAAAACAGGAATAATATGCTCCTCTCTTAGAGGAATGGTGCAGAAAGTGAGAGCTCAGCTTACCCATTTGATAATCACCTCATTCTCCTCAAATGAGCTAAATCCCCCCAGCTAGCAGGAGGATGCTCTCATTGTGATGCTCTCAATCCACCCTCTTCCCCCTTATACCCTGTCCTGGAAGAAGGGCTTTACAAGGCTAATGAATCTATCCAAGCAGATCCTTCTGCCCACTGCCACCCAGAGCACCCTCAGAAACCCAGGGCTGGCAGTTGCTGCTTCGCCCTGCCCATGCCAGGGAGCTCCAGTGATCCTTCAGATGTGGGCAGCCCCTGCAGTGCATCAGGGCTGACTTAAACGGGAAGCCCTGGGAGGCTCGTGTGCTTTGGGAAGGTAGCGTGCTTTTCGGGGTGGGTGGATATAACTTAGGGGAAGGGTATTGAGAGTGTTTCCCAGAAAGATCTTAAGACGGGTGTAAAGAAAGCGGGCTTATCCCTTCTGGCTGCAAACCAACTGTGGGAGTGGGGGTGGGTTGAGTGCATGCCCTTCAGAGGCTGCTTCCTTTGCTTAAAAATGCAAGGAAAGAGCCTCTCTTCCCATTTTTCCTGCAGGCAAACCCTCACTACATTCTTTTTTCTAAATGGGGTCCTGCACTGTCAAACTTTGCAGTCAAAACTAGAAGCAATGCTTTCAGTCTCTAACTAGGCTTAGGGAGAAAATCTGCAGGTCTGAGCCGCAATTTTGTACTTGCAGCTTCCCATCCCTCTCATCTGTCCCCGGAGTTAATACCAGCCTGGCACATTCAGGAGCTTCTTGCTGTTGGCTGCTGCTGTGCTTTCCCTAGGGGCAAGCGAAAGCCAAGGGAGGGAGGGCAGGTAGAAGGAGTCCCATAATCAAACCCAGCAACCACAGGGGATTAATTCAACATTTTGCTCTGAAGTGATGTAAGAAGCAGGACCAAAGTAGGTAGAAGAACCTGCTTCTTTCTTATTTTCAAGACACGACCAGCTGACAGCAAACCGTTCTGTCTGTCCTGTCTGCAGACTGGAGCAGAAGCTGTAGGAGGTGCAGGACAAGCAGTTGCAGAAAAGGTCTCTTGCAGCTTGACAGAAATGCAACTGGGTGGCTTCAGCAGCACCCCCCTCCTTGCACTGAGAAAAACAGCCCCACAAAGCTGGGTGGGTATGTACAAAACACACTTTTCCTGTGTGATTTTTTTTTCCCCTCCCTTCCATTTTAATTGAAGTATTTGTCTCCCCAGCAGGAAATGTAAACTATGCAGCAGGCAATCTTGATATATATTTTAAAAGATAAAAAATTATTTAGCAAAGCTACCATCTTCAGAAATGCACAGAAGCAATCGCTAGCCCTGTTCCTAGAAGCCAGAAAAAATCAAAGAAAAAAAGGGAAAAGAGGGACGGTATTCCCTCAAACACTAGGAAAAAAAGTCATGAACAAGTTTTTAATTCTGCACCTAGAAATCAAGGGATTTTTGGCACAGAAAAAAAAACCCTGACATTCCTTTTAGCAAAATGCAGGAGCTTTTCCCTGAGAAACTCCAGGAGTAGCTGAATGCTTTTGAAAACCTGCTGTCAGTCGGGCTGGCCGCTAAGCACTAGTGAGAGCCTTGTTTTGTTTATGTCTAATTGGGAGCTGAGTGCTGCTGAAGATGTGGCCTGGGTTTGGAAATCAGCCCTTAGTGCCTGTGCCATAATCTGCTCTTGGCTGCACAGGTGATCTGAAGGGGAAGAGGACAATTTACTACTCTGTGCCTCAGTTTCCCCACTTGAAAAATTGAGATTATCACAGTTCAGGGTACAAACCTCAAATCACTGGCATAGAGCAGCTACAGCGAGTCACTGCAGCAGACCAAGAATAACACAAAAATGCCTAAAGAGAGAAGGTGCTCTCCATTTCTCAGAGAACAATTGATTAGTTGAGCTATACTGTGATTTTTGTCCATCAGAGTTTGCAAATGGGGGGAAAAAAAAAGGTCTAGAAAATGAGGGCGCATTCTTACTGATTCTCCTTTCCTCTTCCCACACCTCTCCCAGTTTCTGCGTCCCCTGCTCCAGGAAAAAAAAAAAAAAAAATTAAAAACCAACTTCTCTAAATATTGTTTCTCTCACATCAGCCCAGCAGGAGAGGCAGAAATCAAATTATAACCACTGAAATAACCATCAGTGCCTGGAGGGTGGGTGGAGACACTGGAACATTTTGCTTTAGGTTTCCAAAAGAAAAAAAAAATAAAAATCTATCTTTATTAAAATAAACAAGTGCAAAAGAAGAAACAGAAAGAAAATCAATCAGCTGCGCTTACAACACAGAGATATCAAGCAAAGAGTGCAAAGAGTGCTTCATCCAGAGAGGCAGACAGAAAGCTGCAGCAACCAGACCCCCTCTGTCCTCTTGGAAGAGGGTTTTTCTCTTCTCCTGACTCTGTGTTTTCTTTCCTAGATTCATGTCTTGTTGATTATGGAAATATCCTAGAGAGAACTTTTTCCTATGGGGACAATACGAGGAGGAAAAGCAGAGCCATCTACCTTGTATCCACCAGATAATTCAAGACAACCTCTACAAAGGGGATCACTCTTTTTGATACCTACAGGATCTGGCAATAATTTGGGCAGAACTTGCTGCCTTTATACCTCTTCAATACTGTGTAGATAAGAAAAGATAAATGCCAGGATTGTCACATCCAGATATTTTTGCAGAGTTTCCCTCCTGCAGGGATTATTTCAGGAAAAACACGTGCTATATGGAAATGCTGCTGCAGCCTTTCTGCTCGTCTCCACCGCTCTCCCTGGTTTTTGGCTAGAGGACCCGTAACTTCAGGAACCAGCAGACTAACAAATTTGCTCGTTCTCTTCCAAAACCCAGCTGCCAGGCAGCAGGATATTATCATGCAAGACCTGCACCACAGCTTGATTCCGACTGGTGTGTATTTGAAGACCATCTCTTTGCCTGTGTGAGCTCAGGAGGTGAAGCCAGATGATGTGGCAGCAACAGGCTCTGGGGGAGCCCAGGGTATGGGAGAGCCCAGGGTATGGCCAGCTTTCTCCTGGGCATTTGGGGCACATTATCTTCCAGGTTCTACTCCCCAAATGAGCCCCAGACCTACCTGCCTGGCTAAGCAGAGCTGGTCTCTTCGGGGAAGGTTTGTCTGGGCCTATGCAGAGAGGAGAATGTTCTCGGGTGTGGCAAGACTAGGAACTCCCCCCACGTACAGCCATGGGGAACCACTGCACAAAGCCTCCACCATGCATTTGGGAGGATGCCCACAGAAGAGGCTCAGGCCCACGCTGCAGCACTTCGTGTACTTGCCTCTCCTCTGGTGCCAAGGGGCGATCCTCCAGCAGCAGCTCGGGCTCCAGGCCTTGCCCTAGTTGGGGACAGCAGAGCGCCGAGCACCGCAGCAGCCCAAAGCTCCCTCCACGCCTTGTCCCTGAAAAGCCACCGCATCTGCAGCAGCTTCGCCTCCACCGAGGGGTTAAAAATCCAGTTGAGCTGCAGAAGAGGCCGAGGCGGTTTTGCGCTCCTGCAGTGCCATCGTGTGCTTCGGGCACGCACTGCAGAGCCTCTCCGGCCTGACCGAACTTCGAGGGGCCGGGGTGGCAGAGGGAACGGCGAGCAGAACCGCCCTGCCCCTGGCTGTCCCTGGAGCCGGCCCGCTCCGGCTCCCGGCACTGACGCCCCTGGGGAGGTCCGTCCTGCGGCCCCCACGGCCACACGCACACCGAGAGGCCGCGTGCTCTCTGGGTGACCAAGTGTTTCAGGATTCTCGACGTGGGGCTCCCGGGTCGTGAAACCAGCTGCTGAAGGAGCCGCGGCCCCGAACAGCTTTTCTGGTGTGGAAAGCAGGAAAGCAGGGCCGGCCGTTGGCTGAGTGCAGACAGGAGCACAGGGGCTGCTCCTCCAGGCCCTGCTGCTTCCTCCTGCTCCGCCAGCCGGGGCGGCCGTGGGAAGGGAAGGGGAGCCCGGCCACAAGCCGGGCCGGTCCCGTCCCCCCGC
The DNA here is from genome assembly GCA_024611175.1 of Megaceryle torquata. Lineage (NCBI taxonomy): Eukaryota > Metazoa > Chordata > Aves > Coraciiformes > Cerylidae > Megaceryle > Megaceryle torquata. The sequence continues at coordinate 24,945 of JANIJG010012242.1, forward strand.
AGCGCGGAGCCTCCCCGGTGCTGGTGGCTCCGCTCGGCCGGCCCCGGCCACCCCCTGGAGCGGGGTCTGCGCTGGAGCTCCCTGCAAGCCGCGGGCCAGGCTGCAGCCAGAAGGGTCCTTGTCCTTCCTCGCCACCCAGCTCGCGTCCAGGTGGCCGTAGTCACCATGGCCTTTGTGTGGCCAGAGCGACGGTCCCCTCCCCGGCCCGGCACAGCACAGCTGTGAGGCACCGAGAGCCCAGCAGCCCTCACAAACACCGCAGACGTTTTCCGCCCGTCCCACGCAAGCCTGTCCCCATTTTCCTGCCCTCCCCAGGCACTGCAGATCCTGGGGAGCCACCGCCGTCGTGTGAAGCCCCGCCCAGCCCACAGCCCGAGCCGGCAGCACCGACCTCGGCCATGGCCTGCACACGTATTCCTGGGGCTGGGGGATGAAATTCCTGGAGCCGATGAAACTGCCTCACAGAGGCAGGTGGCTGAGGAGGGTTGTTTTTCTGAAAAGCTGCTTCTTCCGGCTGTGTACCTGCCACAGCCTCAGCCCCCTGGCAAGGGGAAGGCGAAGGGGTGAATGACAGCCCCACCACAACACCCCGTGGAGAAGCAGAGGGGTGAAGGTGGCAGGGGACAGTGATTCCATGGAGAAACTCAGCCAGAAACCTTCCTCTGTCAAAGCTTTTTTTTCACAGAACTTTTGACTTTAATCTGACTAATGAGGAATCAAACTGTTTAGGCTGGAAGTGTCGTAATTAGCTTTAGCAATGCTCCCACCTCACCACCCAATGGAGTCCTGGTTCCCGCTCACACCACAGCTCTGTAGCTGGGCTACCATCATTTTAGTTTTTAAGGAAAAAATATATATATATATATATATATATTTGGGAGAATGTAGGTTCTTTGCAATCACATAATAAAATAAAGGATCTGCCCCAAACAGCCTGTGACAAAAATTTCTACTCAGAGGAAATTTATGCCAGTGTAAATGGATGAAGAAAGTTATTAGAGTGGAATCACAATATTTCACATTCATTTTGTAGCAGCCTAAATGACAGCAAAAGCATAAGCAAAATTAGAGGCATTCATACATTTTCATTTCTTTCCTGTTTGTGTTTCCTTACCTTTCCTAGCCTGCTCCAGCTGGAGGAAGGTTTCCAGCCAGACATGTCTGGCAAGGAGTCAAGGGTAGAGGGACACCCTCAGACCAATGACCAGGGCTGATTTTGGGTAACAACACAGAAAGAAAAGCAGGATCTATTTAACCTCATACCCTTTGTTAAAGCTTTATAGAGAAGCACTGTGGTAGAGAGGACCCTGACAACTGTCCATCCCATGGACATCGTTTAACATGTGTCTTCTAAGACTGCGAGCCAAGAACTTCCTACAGCCAACTATTCTCTCAGTCCCTTCTCAACTTAAACATATGTCTCATTTGAAATCACACTGACAATGAATGGTAGGATGCAACTGGTTTTGCTTAGACGCTCTCCTGATGTGGGTGTCTAGCTACAGATCAGCCCTATCTCTTCTGCTTCCCCCACTTTGAGTCACACTTCCCAATTTTTTTTTGCTGACGGTGGTGTCTATTTTAATAGATGGGAAAGAGATGCCTCTTCAGACTTACCGTGCTGCAATCAGCCACCACCTAGCTAGGAGCTGCTGGATCGCTGCTTTCCAATTACCCTTTACATACCCAAAAAACTTGCAGCTGGTGGCCCAGTGGGAAGCAGCTGGTTTACAGGTTCTCCCCATGTCTGGAAAGGCAGCAGGCAGCCCAGCATCTGCTCAGCATCCACTACTTCTTCAAGGGCCAAACAGGAACTGTTGCAGGGGTTTGGTCCAGAGGCAGAGTAAAACCAGCTTTGATTAGAGTTAAGCAGGGTGTTTCCCATTCAGAATTTCCAAAGAGATATTAGAGAGGATCAGTGGCGCAAACTTCTTTTCAACACCATCTGCAGAAGGCACAGATCCAGAGTTACCAGGAGATTGAGCTATCTGAGACAAAAGTACCGTCCTTTGATTTCATCTTAGCCCTGTGCCAAAGCCACCATCACTTAGGAGCACAATGTGCTTCAGTGCATGTGGAAACACCCTTCTGTGGTTCAGAGACCTTGTACAGGAGCTGGGGGAACCTCTGGCCAGCAGGGAGGGTCTGAAGCAGCACTTTGCCATCACGTACCAGCTCCTGGTGGTGATGGGCACTGCTCCTAATGACAGTGACCCCTCTTGAAAGCCAGTTAAGCCCTTCCTGTAGAAGTGGGAGCTCACCAGAGCAGACAGAACTCGAGGGCTCTGCCAGCTATGCCCTGGTAAATTTTGCTAAGATGCTTCATGACCTTCGCTATCTGCTGGACGCTGCCATCCCACCACTACCAGCTGATTCCACCATGGATGTCTTCTGGAGCCCTCGCTCCCCACATACTGCCAGGAGAGGCAGAGGAGGAAGCACGAAGGTACTGCAGGCGAGCTGCCATCCACCCACTTACGTCTGCCAAACTTCCCAGCGCGCTCCCCCAGCCCAGATGAATAGTGTAGGTTTGGTCACGCCACTGAGGAGCGTCACTGCTTCAAATCATGAGACCGACTTAAAAATAAGAAAAGGTGGTAAGTGAAAAACGCTCCCTTCCTCTTCATTTGCCTGGGGTTCAGGGGGGTTTCACAAGCCTTTAGAACTCCGGTTTTCAGGTTTTTCTGTGGAGGCTAAAAGTTCATATTTGCTGTAGTGAAACCTTATGACTCTCTTGTAATTAAAAGGTCCCAACAACAGGACTTAGAAGTTAATTGAACCAAACCCCCAAACATCACTGTATTTGCAATAAAACCCACCAGAACAGGCTACAGTAAGAGAATCTCTTTGGTCAGGCAGTTTGCTTGCCTGTGTTATTTACAGGATTTACTGAGGTGCAAGAGGCATGGATAAAAACTGACATGGGAATAGCGATGTGGTTTTAAGTACTTCATGTAACTTCAACAGAGGGTCTGGATTTCTGGGCCACCCCCTTTCCACTGCAGCTGCATCAGCTGAATCAGTGACCTCCACCAGCATCACCTTATGCATTTGCAAAGGTGACATCATACAGGTAAGGTCTCTGGCTCCCCTCCAAGCTCACAGCTGTAGGTACCAGTGCCAGAAGGTATCTGTGGGCACACACAAGCTGCCGTGCCCTGTGAAATCAGACTGTCCACTGCAGACTTACCAGTTCAGATCTCCAGTAGCCCAGTCTTCTCTGTACCGCTCCCTGTTTTGTGAGCCAGACATGTCCAAGGGATGGGAGGTGAAGAGAGTATGATTTTTCACTGTCTTTTTAATGCAAGAACTGGGAACATCAAGTTAAATTAGTAGATGATATGCTGAAAACAAAACAAGATGTAGAGCTTTACACAGGAGAAGTACGGGACTATTTGAGTGAAGATTTTGTGGATGCTCAAAGTTTGCATAACTTTAAGAAAATGACTAGGCAAGCTCGTGGAAGAAAATTCCAATTGGAGCTACAAACTTCAAAGATCTGCCTGGGCTGCAGATTGCTGGAGGCTGCTGGAGAAATAGCACTATACCTGTATGACTGAACTGTTCCTATGCATTTGCCAAAGCACACACTGTTGGTCACTGCTGGAGACAGAGTACTTGGTTGGACACACTTGTGCTCTGACCCAGCCTGGCCATTCTTTTTCCTTATTTACACTGGTGTAGCAGCATGTGGGGGAGGCAAGGTCTGTGCCATATGTACCATTGTGCTCTTTTCCTATTTTATGAAAAGAATCCTTTTCTGAAGGCTGAGTCTCATTAGGAATCAGTGGTGGGACCCTAGAATGACAAGTCAAGGGTCTGATGACCACATGAGCAGGAACAACCCCAAACAACTAGCAGGGCTTTATTAATAGGCAGCACTGTCAGGTAGCTTGGATGGAAAAACACATTCCTGCTATGGGCTCCAAAGGCTCAGCCTGGCAAAGAGTGGGACTGCAGATTGTGAGTGTCTGTTTCCTTTTCTTTGTTTCCTTGTTGTCTTTTTTAAACAATCTGCCAATTCATCATTAAGAAATTAAATATTTTATAGCTGCTGTGATGCTGATGACAGGTGCCAGATTGATTTGTTCTGGCAGAGGAAATTTGCTGCTCATTTCTTCCCTTTGCAGCAATAAGTTATGTGCACAGGAGTAGAAAGAGGGGAGAGCTGAAGTCTCCAAGCTGTCCAGATCTGACCCAATAAAGAGTTTAAAAATAGGTACAATCTGGAAACATTTTGGTGCCAACAACAACAACAAAAAAAGCCCAGCTAGAGTGGCTGCATGTGCTAGTCCTTTACACAGCGGGTGGAAGGGAAGGTCCTTGGCACGGCTCGCAGAGATGTCAAGGTTGCCCTGACTTACAGGACCCCCAGGACAGTGCTATTTCAAGCCAGCCACAGTGCTCCAAAAGGAATAATCATGTAATTAAGGCACTAGCCTTAGAGCCAGAGACCTTGATCTCTGTTCTGGCCTCTGCCACTGACTTTCCATACAGCTCTGAGTGACTCACTCCTGGGGAAGTTAATACACCTCTCTTTTTTGAGCCTGGCCTATTTCACAGTTTCTGATTCCGATGAGCGTACTTGTACAGCACCTGGCCCGTCAGGGAGGCACCAGCTGGCTGGGCCCAGCAGACCTTCCCTTGCCATGTGCAACCTGCTGCTTTTCCCCTTAGCCCCATCCTGAACAGACCCCATCTCATGCCCTGAGAGAAGAGGGATTTGGGAAGTCTGTGCCCATCTTCCACTGCATCCGCCTCCTCCTTCTCCACTGTTTTTCCCATAAGCCAAGTTCCCCTGGGGCAACCTGGTTTATGCAGCGCTCGGCTGAGGAGACAGACGAGACACGTTCCCAGAGATGACACTAACAAGATTTACTACGTGACTAAGGCTTGCAATCGGTGGTGATAACTAGAGAATTACCCTGATAAATATTTGATATGATTTGGAGAGTAATAATAGATTTTTCTTGCCCATGATTTCTATCAGGAAGAAGCAAGGGGAGAGAGCTGCTGAAAAGGGGAAAGTAATTGTGGCATCCGTCTTTCCAGCTGAGGTTACCTGTCCTTTGCAACACATCAGTGGGGAATAGGGCAGTGGTATGTGGAGGGGCAGAGGGTGACGGGGCATCCCTCAGCCCTACCACATTCAAGATCTGCGGGCAGGTCTGTGGCTCTGGGAGCATTGAGTGTGTGACTGAGTGTGCTTGTGACAAGCCAAACTGAAAGATGGAGGGTAAAAAAGAAAGGGAGGTGAAAGAAACAAAATAGGATGGACAGATCCAGAGCAGCAATGGAAAAAAGGCTGGGTTGGTGATGGGGAAGGAGAGCTGGGGTGCAAAGGGACCTTTCTGCGTGCTGTTGGATGTGAAAGGATATAAAGGCTGTCTACTGCCGCAAAGGAAGCATGTCCTTTTGAAAACCATCTCAGGTTTACACGGGCAGGTGCAACCAGTCTGCCAGTAACTCCACTATGCCCCCAGCCAGCCTTGCACCAGCCACTGTCAGGCCAGAGGAAGGATTTGTGCCTGTGTTCATTGGCCCTGGTCGCAGGCTGCAGGGAATCTTGATCACTTGTAAGCTGCACCTTTGCTTTAATGAGAGCACCCTGACACCACCCAATTTCAATAGGATTTCAACTCCTCAAAGCCAAGATATTTTGTTATCATGTATCTCAGAGCAGCAAATATCTCTGTCAGAGAAGGTCAGAGCAGCCAGTGGCCTTGAAGTGTGTGAAAGCAAATCTTCCGCTTCTCCCACTGGCACAGAAAGGTCTCAGAGACCCCACAGTTTTTGTTGTTGTTTGGTATCGCAGGCAGCAGGACCACAGTGCTGTCCTGGTGTCACAGCTCTCCCAGCACACTCGCAGCAAAGGCCAGTAACTGACACGTAATGGTTCAGTTTCCATCTTGCTGCATCCACCACAAAACTGGATTTAAGACCATAAGGAAGTTTTCATTTCTGAGAAATCACATTTCCTCACACTGTCATTCACACAACTGGACTCTCCAGTTAAGGATCTGGGACACCCAACACAGCAGTCCAGTACAGAGAGGCCCCTTTTCTGGCTCTGCCACCAACCTGCTGTGACACAGAAAGCGAGTCCCTTCATACCCCCGTGCCTTCATTTTCTTTCCAGTGCTCCCTCTGCCTGATGTCGCTGTCCCCTTCAGAGCAGAGGTTTGACAGTACCTAGCACAGTGGCAACTGGGTCTTCAGTTTCCAATGGGATACAAATTGATGTGCCCTGATTTCCAGAGAAGCTGTCACTGGTGGAAGGAAGCAGCAGAAGCTGTCTGCCTCGGAAACAGTGGGCCTCTTTTCACTTTGGCGCCCAATTTGAGGCCTCTGACAGTAAGAGTTCACCTCATTCTTTATTCCTGTCCTTATTTTGCACTCAAGTCATTACTCAGCCTGCATTCAGTAGCATCAGTGAAAGGAGATTTTAAGATAATGCAGGGAAAGCAAGTGAGAACAAAGATCACAGCAAGGAAAGTGGTACTTTGGCATGTTCACATAACAGCTACTCCGTCAGGTGGAACATGACAGTTATTGTAGGAATCTCTTCATAAACCCTAATACACACTCAATTATATACTCTTAAGATTCGCTTTTTGTTCTGTGTCATTCATCTAAAGAAGTGTCAGATGGAGAAAGGCAATAATCCACAGAGACACCAATTCATTTTACCCACATGCTCGGGGATAGTTATTAATAGCAGAGCTGCTGGTTAATTGCACATGTCCTGTTAGAGGAGATCAATCACTTATACAAGAGCTTGAAAACAACTTAGTGTCATTTTACAACTTAGTGTCATTTTACTCAGAACTGTTTAGTCAGGGCTACACTCGTGTCCTTGATGGACTCACACAACCTTTTCTGAGGGTTAAGATTTGCTGTGGTTGAACTGTTCTAAAACATTGTTGCCCACCCTGAGTTTACAGCTACCTCTGGTCTGTCTGCACAAGCCACTGTTACACTTCTGGGTTGTAGTGGAGCCACAACCCGAGGGGCCGGGGTTGCACTATTGATACACACAGCCTTGATGGCTTCTATATGAAGAGGGAGCAGCAAGAAAAAGCCAAAGGGCTTTTCATCTGCAAGAGGCTGTGGACAGCATGGTCATCTCTTTTGAAAGCCAGCGACAGGAGGAGGAAAGGGAATGTGCAGCAGATAACAAAACTAACCGCTCAGCTATTGTTGAATCACCTGTCTTTTATCTAGGATCCCATAAAGTTCCTAGGCAGGGGTAGGGATCTTACTGCAGGAGATGCTGCACACACATACTAATAGGACTTCAGGCTCTTCTAAATGTCTTTCTTTTTTTTTTTTTTTTTAATATAAATAACTCCACAATGAAATCAAGTGTGAAAAAGTGGATGAGAGGAGCCCCATCAAAGACAAACTCCATTTCCATCTCTCATCTGTGTCGCTAAATCCCAGTCCAGTTTCCATCACTTTCAGCTCCCAACAATCTTCATCTCTAAATGAACAACAACTTCCACCATCACATCATAAAGGTTAATCTCCCCTTCAAGCAATCATCTTCATAAGAATGACGAGTTTCATTTTAAGGGGTAGGTCCTAGACAATACAGCTACACCTTGCACTGCTGGGCTGAAGACAGATTCAGACAAACAAGTCTCTGTCTCCAGTGATGGATTCATTCAAATCCAGAGACCTGGAGTTGAAAGAAAAATTCGATAAAGCTTCTTGATTTTTAGCTTTTCTGCCCATTAAGTTGTCGCCAGATACCTTAATTAGATGTTGTTATTAACAAGAACGTAACACACAAATTAAGTCCACTCCATGCTTCATGTCATTTAGCTAGCAAGGTAATTTTACCCAACTGTGTTTTCCAGAGGCCATGGGAGTTGCTTTAGCTACTCTCTGAAATAGCTCTAGATTTGGGCCCCAGTTCTGCTGTGCATTTGAGCATGAGCCTTGCTCTAGATCTGTGGGGTGGTGAGACAGGCGCTTCACTGAGTTCAGACAGCTAGCAAAGGCTTTCGCGTCTCATCCTGAAACCAAGGCATCCCAAAATCACATGGAAAATGTGGCTGCTAGGACCCTGGAGTAAATAATTTTCTATTTTCTTTTTTTCTGAGCCATACACCTGCAACCTGTTTTCACAATACTGATACAAGGGGAGATAACTCTAATCCTGACACAGAGTGAGATGTATACAGGCTCTGAAATGCCAACATAATTCAGCTTTCATCTTCATTTCATGGAAATATGTTAGCAAAGCATCTTTTTAAGAGGGGCAGCACTGTGCATCACCTGCAGGGCCAGTTCTGACCTCTCCTCATACTCCCCAGCTAAAGCCATCCCCTCTGCTCTGCAGCCTTCTTCACGGGTCGGCTCATGTGCGGGATGGATAATGAGACTGGGTGGCCCAGGTGGAAAAGTCAGACATTACTCCATTTCTTACCCCTCCTTCAGGGGGGTCAGACTCTCTAAGCACCAGAGAGAGCAAAGCCAGACCCTTGGAGCACAGTGAGAGCATAAGTTGAGTGGTCATGCAGTGTGTAGAGGAACTAGAGAAGCATCCTGCAAATAGGAGAGGGTTGACCAAATGCTGGTTCAAGCACCTACAGCACCACTGAAGCCTGTCTGGGATTCAGAGGAGCTGGCCATAAATATCTACGTGTTCCTGAGACTTGTATGTTCTCCCACTAAGCCAGGCTCCTAGAAAGGCTGCCAGCTGCCCTCCTGCCCTGGCCTTTCTCCACAGAGCCACTTCCATCTGTCCATGCTTTGAAAAGGTCATGGTGCCACAGACCTGAAGCGCTGGGCATTGACCTTTTCTGGAAGGAACAAACTCTGACACTTGGAGGTTGGCCATCAACCTGCCCACACATTGATCCTGCAGGAAGGGGAGGAGGGGCTTCTGAATCTGGTAGCTCAACACAGGCAGGGATATAAAGCCTGCACTCTACATATGTACCTGAAAGAGGACTTGGGCCATAGCACAGCTGCCTTCCCTATACAGACCTGCTCTGGGAAGAGCTCCTGAGCTGCCAAGGTAAGGAGACAGGCAGAGGTAGGAGTAGGTGGCACAGAAGCCACTGGACATGTGCCTATGAGCTCTGCTGAGATACTTCCGATGGAGTGAGGGAAGGATGCTCCTGTCACTCAGACAGAGACTGGATAACCTGAATCTCATGTCATGTTGAATGAAGCATCAAATGCTAAAAACTCCTGAATACACTTTATGGCTGTAACCCTTGACTTTGGACCACTTTCACTCCCTGTGCCTCAGTTTCCTGCTCTGACAAATACAGATTATGGCATTTTTTAGGGGTATGGCAAGGGGAGATCCAGGAGAATGTCAGCCACTCAGTGGACACAGAAGCATCACGAGCTGGGGCAACTGTCAGGCATGAGCACACAGCATAGGAGCAAACGTGCCACTTGCTGCCCTAACTGCTTGTCCCCATTGCCTCTGAAGCTAAACCATCACCCTGAAGGCCAAATCCTGCCCACCAGCCTCTCTCCTGTGCTCTCTATAAAAATAACTCAGGTTAAAAGAGCCAGGAGCTGCAGACAGGGAAAATAACAGTGACAATTATGATTTAGCAGAGTTCCCAATATAGAGAGGAGAATGTACATCAGAAGGACAAGCTGCCCCTGCGCATATGTTAAAGAGATGGGGCAGGCAGACAGACAGAGCCCATGCCCAACATGACACAGTGCTCCAGCCCTTTCCATACAGGAAGGTTAGCATTTTCTAAGAGGCAACAAGACACCGGCAATCCCTAATCCAGAGCTCCTGCTTCTTCTTCCCTCAGGGCCCGGCAGGTTCCCCAGTGGCTGGCACCTGCCGATGTAATCATCACAGCAGGGGAAAAAACTTGATAAAAATGTCTTTAAACAGCTTTCTGCCCACCATGCCAGCATCTACATGTAACTGCAACTTGTATGCTGCTGGTCCAAAGCTGAGAAGAAAAACCTGCAGGCTCACCAAAGCCCGTTTGCCTCTCTCCTTCCCAGCCCCTTCCAAGGGCATATCACCTTGATTGCTCCAATCTGACTATTTCCCAATCGTCTTTCATCTCACATTGACCTCCCAGCATGGCAGGCAGCAATAATCAAAGCTGTGACACGTGCGATAGCCCTGTGCCAGACAAGGCATTAACAGTTCCTTTAGATTTAAGCCCAGTTCATACCCACCCAGTAAATAGCCTTCCCAGTGAGCTCCTCAAATCCATAGTCGGTTCATCAGAAAGCACTTGTCCCAGTTTCACAAAAGGCCTGAAAATGAGGCAAATACAAAGCCAAAGAAAAAAGCATAGGCTGGTTAAAGTGACTTCAATGCAGGAGCAACAGACAGGAGGGGGAAACGTGCACTGTGCAAACTGTATCAGTACCCTGATCCCAAACGTCCTCTTACCGTTGTCAGGCATCCGGAGGCAGCAAAATGCAGAGGTGACTTGTCTCCTGTAAGTTACAAAGTGCAAGGAATGCTAACCCAGAGCAGTAAAAATGTGACAGCACGGGATAGCGAGCAGATCCCCGGGACCCTGGACAGCTAGTTCACCTTCTTACACCGTGGGAACTCTTCTGCTGACCTGTTTTCCCTGATTTTGTTACCTGTTCTGGCTACATTAGACATGAGATTTTCCTCTGTGTGCTGCAATCATCACCTCGGTTTCCCATGCAGATGTACTGACTCTCTGTCAGGAGTCAGGAGGGATTCTCAGGAGCACCAGGAATGAGAAAGGTGTCCAGAATACCAGGAAAAACTCAAGGGAACAGTGCCCTGCCTGGGAGCACATGAATGTCAGGGACCTTCTGGGTTAGCAAGGCCAGTCCTTGTCATCACAGGTATAAAAGGAAAAGCTCAGACCTCAAAATCTTCTCTTTTGTCCCTGTATCTTCCACCATCGGTCAGGAAACCTTTTCTCCCAACTCTGGTCCGAGTGAGTTCATGCCCTAGATGCCTCAGGAGATGTGTCCCATCAGCTTATGGAACCATTTTCCCTTTCTGGAACTTCTCCCATGTCCACCTGCGTTTTACTAAATTAAATATACTGTTCCTGACACCTCTGCTCTCCTCTCTGTGATCTGTTTTCCATCTTCTGTATCATCTTCCAACCTTCCTCTGCATACATGCAAGGTTAAGCTTGTCCATCTCGACCTTAAGCAGCCAAACACATGGCAAACGACACCATTTTTTTGTCTGTATTTGCTGAATATCCCTCCTGATACATCCAAGAATAGCATTTGGCTCTCTGTGCCTGACATCTCAGTCAGTCAGCAGTCACTTAGACCACACAGTCCTTGATCATTTGCAGCTTATCATCTTCTATATTATATCTGAAGCTATCACAAGTTCTCAGATTCGTGACCTGTCATCTCAAACTTTTTGTTTTCTGTCTCATTTCAATTATTCTCATTCTCAAGGTCACTTATTTCTTTCAGACTTCTACTCTCATTCTCCTGTGCTCTGCCAAAACTTCCAGTTCTATGTTGCTGGGTGATTTTAGCCTCAGGATCCTGCTTTCACTGCCAAGATCATCCACAAGAAGAAAAGATCAGTTCCAAAACTGTTCTGTGAGAAACTCTTTTGGAAAATTATCTCCAGGGAGTTGCACCTCACCTTACACTTTACTAATCCTCCTTTCCTCCAGCTTCACTAATAATTTCCCACATGGCACCTATCAGATACCTTACTGAAGTCTAGATAAAGGAGATCAGCAGCATTTCCTTTGTCTAGAAAATCAGGTATCTTATCAAAACAAAGCTATCATGTTCGTCTGACACAATCTACATTTTGTAAAGCCATGTTGCATCTTATCTCATTTCCCCTTTATCTCTGGGTATTTAATTGTTCTTTCCTTCAAAATTCACTTTGAAATCGTGAGTCAAGGTTAGACTAAGAAGCTTGTAGTTAACTGGATAACTTTTCCTCCACACCTTACTACTGCTACTACAGTTGCCTGTTCATATGGCATGACCCCTGGATGACATTGTTAATCACCTTTTCTGCTGGACCTACACTTTGATGCCCTGATTCTTTCTGGCCTGTAGCTCCATGGAGCTCGGTTGACTCGGGTCAAGTCCAGTGTTAAAGCCTGGCTGGGCGTCTATCACAGGAGAAAGGAGTTGCTGAGGTAAACCCCAGGGGGGTGGTGGGATGTGATGGACACAGACAGAGGTCTGTGGGAGAAGGATTTTGGAACCTGGGCTCTGCTGAGATTCATCACAGAAGTGAGTAGAAAGGAGGCTGGCTCTGCTGCTCATCCAAACATGGAGCGTAGGGTATTAATGAGGTGCGACCAGGCTATTTTGTTTGTGAGCAGCTTCAAAAATGTTAGACCTATTAGCAATGGTTGTCAAAGTGCCGCTTGCAAAGTTCCCCACTGTCACAAGCGACTGCCAGAGCTTTAATGTTAATTGGACAGATTGTCTCTGGTTTTGAAGAGAAAGCTGTGATTAATGAAACAACTGTTAATGAGGCTAGAGGAAAGCAGACCCTTCACCTTCCTTCTTTTGAGAAGAGGTAAACAACAACTGGCTCTGGTTGCCCTTAAGAAGTATCTGACTGGGGACCTTTCTTAAGAGCAAGGCCAAAACCAAGCTGGGGAGATAATTCAAGGAAGTGAGAGGTGGAGGCAGGACATCCACAGCCTCTTCCTGGGCAGATCTCCCTAGGTGTACCTGAGATTCAGAACTGACTAGAAAACACAATCCTTGACCTTAGGTATCTTTGGCTCCACACAGGTTCTCCATGGTCTTCTGCACCCTGTGACTTTGTGCTGGTCTAGCATGGGCACACTTTGGTCTCCTAATTCAGAAGTGGCTTTTATGCTTGTACTGGCTGCTGGGTTTCATATTCACACATAGAATAGTTGCAGTTCTTTCTTGGATATAAAACTGAAGGGGGGGAGAATTTTTCTTAGTCTTTCTTTATCATTGGCTTTCCCTATCCATGGAGCCTTGCTCTCTGCCTACCAACCCTCTGGTACTACCACCCTCTCTGAATTTAAAATCTACTTCCTACAGATTTCTGAAGATGCCAGTCATGGAACACAGAGCTTCAAACAGACAGGACCTCCCCCCTCCATTACACACCCTTCCCTCCCATCTAGCAACACAATCCCTTAACACACACAGTCTAAAAAGTTTCCTTTTGGTTTCAGAGGGAAAGCATGTGACTGTGCACAGCAGTATCCAGCTTCCCTTCAACTTTTATTTCCATCTTACCCTCTGCTGGAGGAAGAAGTTGAAGTGTTTAGAGCCTGAACCCTACAAGAGTCTTCCTGCTTCCCCAGTGAACTCACTGGGGCATCTCTACAGAGGTATCCAGACCCAGTACCACCACTCAGGGCTTAATCTTCCTCTCCTTGTAGTCTGCAGCAAAACTCCAGACTGACTTCAAGGGGACAAAGATCAGGCCTGAAGTGTCTGCCTCGAGCAGTGAACTAAAAGTTCTCCCCCCTCTCTCATGATGTGCTCGCTCTCTGAGGTCTCCGGTCATTACTCTCCTTGCTGCCTCATTACCAGAATGTGCCATTAAAGTTTCGCTCACTTGAAAATGATCTCTTATTATCTCTCCATGGAAATTGCCCCAGCAACAAGCTTCCTTCAATATCTATCAAGCCAAAGAAAGCCATTAGAGAAATTACAGTGAGCTGCATGGATGCTCACACCCCTTCCCTGGCCAGTAGGCTCCCCTGGCACAAGGTGCTACATCCGCACGCTGCTCTGGCTCCATCATGAGGCCAGTGGACGAGCAGCCAAGTGTCTCTGTCAAGGTCCCTGTGAGGATGGAGTGACCTGGAGCCCAACCCAAAAATGGTACTGTTTGAAGCGAGACCACCCCCCACAGAAGAGATGCTGTGCTGGGAGCCTGCTCCTCTGTGCCTAGCACCGCAAGTGTTGTTTAATAACTAAAGAAGAGAGGAATGGCCCAGAATATCTGTTCACAGATAGGTGAAGGTTTCCAAATCATCCTTTTGGGCTGCTTTCATTTTAGAGTGCCTCCCATGAAACGCCCAGAGTCTCCTCTCTTCTTTCTGGTTGTCCATAGTGCTGTTTGTCTGGCTTTGTCTCACCAGGCTGCCTTTCCAGACCAGGGATGCAAGGGGCATGTCAAGGGCATGATCCATTTCACCTGCTTTAGACATCAGCACGGATGAATTGCACCCCAGAGGTATCTGTTTCTCTCCCTTGTCTACACAAGAAGATGAAGTAGCTCACTGCTGTAGGTATCTGGGTTGCCAGAAGAAGCAAATTCTCAGTGTATTATTTCCAGAGCTGCCGAAGTCTTTGGATTAGGGACCTTGAAGAAAAAAACTGGTAGCACCAAGTGATCACCCGTTTCCAAAATACACTCCAAAAATGTGCAGAGGGAGGACTTTGTCTTTGATATCTGGGTGTTTAGCAGGGGAAGTGTCAGACTTTATCAGAATACTCGAGGCTGTTTTTTGTATTTAAAATGTTGCAAAGTCTTCTGAATTCACATGGGGTGGCAGCAAACCAAGTCCCAGATCCTTCTTTATTCTGTACTCCCCTCCTATGACTCCAAGTCACAGTGGAGGCACATGGTTATTATTTTTATTTCTGTTTCTCTCTCTCAGCAGAATAACAGCACTGGCTTGTCTGCCACCTTTGACAGCAGTGTAAATCTAAAACACTCAAGGCATTTTCAGAGAAACAAACTGGAAACAAACTGTGGGAGCAGGGCCCAGCTCTGACTTTTCTATCACCACACTCCGCAGGTTGCATTTCCACACCTAGGAAAAGGTTTGATTTGCTACTTGCAGCCCTGAAATTGGTGAAAGGAAAAAAATAGGGGCGCGTCTTTGTTGCCGGTCAGAGGTCTGCCTTCAGTAGGGTTTTTATGCTGGGAGCTGTATCTTCTTACCATGCACCGGGTGGTGTTAAATGCAATGTGTCTCCACTACCCGAGTTACATGCTGCCCTTAGCTAAGACATCCTAGAAGGGAGGCTGGCAGGAGGTTACCTTCCAGGCCAGCGACAGGAGCACTGGGTTGGAGCGAGCGTTGTGCTAGAAGTGTAGACTGATCCCCGGGGGTGTTGCACGTTGGATATCTGCTTTCCTCTACTCAATATTGTAGATCCTCCCCCTGCTACGCAGTCCTCTGCTG
This sequence comes from Megaceryle torquata, assembly GCA_024611175.1. NCBI lineage: Eukaryota > Metazoa > Chordata > Aves > Coraciiformes > Cerylidae > Megaceryle > Megaceryle torquata. The sequence continues at coordinate 40,064 of JANIJG010012242.1, forward strand.
CGTGCGTATTCTCCTGCCTCTTTGCACATCTCTACTGTCAAGGCTTGTGCTTCCCTGCAAGGACTAGAGCTTCCTTCTCCCTTTTGCCACCACTTTATGCAAATAGAGGCCACTGGGCTCTGCATTAAGCATGGGCTGACACATCTTTGTGGGAGTAACTGGCTCCAGGGAGATCTTCTGTATCCTGCCTGCTGTTTTTTCTGGGTCTTCTCCTGACTCTGTTGTCCTCCATGTTGGACATTCACTCTGGTACCTGCAGCCTTCCCCTGAACTGGAGCAGATGATCTGGTGGATGGTGGACCCCAGTGTTCAACCCAGGTCCCCAAGGGCTGTACTTGTGCCACTAAAACATCACTCAAATTCTGTGATCCTGCTTTACTCCGTTTGTACAGCTCCACTTGCCAAACTGCCCTGGCAAAGTGGTGTCCTGGCTCAGCTCAGGAGAGGAGGGGAGAGTGAGAAAGGGAGGGAGAAAAGCGGAGATCAAAAGAGATAGAGAAAATTAACAAAGTCCAAGTGGTGCTGGTAAAGCAAATGGCAGATATGGGCAAAGAGCAGCAAACCATGGGCACGTGTCATGTTGTTGGTCACACCTGTTAGGAGACAGCAGGTTTCTTGATAGAGCTTCTCAGAACCTGCCTGGTGTGTAGGTCTCCAAGGAGCCTAATTTTTGGTGCTGACTATACTGAAGGTGTATGCAAGGGGATCATTGGGAAAACATGTTTGCCTTGGCCCTCACAAAAGGCTTGCAGCCCAACAAAACTCATCTTGGTGGTTTCCCTCGTCAATGCCACTGAGATGAGTTCATAGGAAAAAAAAAAAAAAAAACAAAGAAAAAGTTGCTAATGTCATGCAAGGAGGGACAGGTTTTGCTAAACACGAACCAGAAAGAGGGTCTCTGGAGGCTCAAGCAGTGTTTATAGGACTTGGTTTGGACTTCACAGCCTGCTCAGCTGCAGGAAAGGGATGTAGCCTGAGATTTTTGTTAGCTTACTTGATCATAAAACAGCCAATTAAGTCTGAAACTCCCATAAGAGGATTTCATTTATTTCAGCTGGACCCCATATGTGCACTCTTTCTCCAGCTGGCCAGCAGCCAGGTCCGCTAGAGCAGCCTTGGTGTTTCCTACCTGGAGAGGCTTGTAAGCACTCAGTTGGTTTCCACTTACACTCTATAATGGAACTGGAAGTCAGGACTCCTGGGTTCTTTTCCTGCCTCTATCTCCACCTTGAGGTATGACTTCAAATAAATCATTTCCCTTCCCTGTGCTTGCAATCTGTGAAACACAGCTAATGATACTCTCCTACCTTTTAAGATTGCTCTGAGATTCTCTGTAATCGCAGGGTGGTATTATTGTAGCAATCGTTCTGGACTTTCCCGGTTCAAAAATGATTTTCTGAGCTCTGATTGTGTCGAAGGCTGGTGTTTGCTGATCTGAGGCAGAGCAGTGGCCAGAGGGTAAAAGATGAAGAGGCAGGATATGAGAGGTCTGGGATCAGCAAAGATTATAGCATCCGAGGAAGGGTATGATGAACAAAAGCAGAGATCCAACCGGGTTAATATTATGTCAGCAATAGTCTTTCCAATGTGTTATTCACCAGTAAGGCAACAAAAACATTTTCTTCTTCCTGAAACCTGTTGGGAGTTCTGGGTTTGGTACTCCAAAGGGCTGGGTAGTACCTGAGCTCTTGATTTGTAACGATAATCTGGCACCTTATTCAACTCAAAGTAAATCCTTATTGATTGCATCGCATTAGATCGTCAAAATTATGATAGCAAAGGGTCTTTCAGATGTTTCTCCAGGCTTGAGCACATTGAGTAGGCAGTTGAAGTACAGCTTTATAGATACAGGGAATGGAAAGAATCAAGGTTTGAGTTTTCTGCGGTAGGTACAGAGCCACCGCCTGCGTCTCCCAGCTGTTGAAGAAAAGATCTGGCCAAATTTAGGCTGTATATACTTAGACTCCAGTACAGGATGTTCTGGGTCATTTCACACTGGGGAAGATGTCAATGTTTAATTGAGACTGAAAAATGGAAGAGAAACAAAGGCGACTGAAGGCCTAAATGGGGTTTGTCTACGACTGCCCCCTGTGGCCAGAATTCTCAGAAGGTATTTGGCCTGGGGAGGGATGTTAACGGCAGGAGTATTGTAGAATTATATGTGCTATAGTGAAAAGGAATTTATTGCTCTTCTTGCCTTATCTCATAATATGAGAGCTATGGTCTTATTCCATTAGATTAATGGTTAGGCAAATTTAATACAGGTTAGAATGAAAAAACAACCCGCCGCACCTGATGTACTGTGTAGTGAGTCCATAGAATTCGGTACTGCAGGAGTCAGACAGTGGTATGCTGCAGCTGGAGTTAAAAAAGAGCCCTGTAATTTTACAGCCATTAAGAGCATGTCATTATACCTGTGAATGGGGGAATGGAAATCTCAAACTTCAGAATGTAGAGAAAGAACAGCCTCAGGAAAGAAATTTCCCCATCTTCTCCCATCACCTTTCACACTGCCGGGGAGTTGTATTAGACTGGGTTATTGCCATTACCCTTGGAATTGCCTGCTGGCAGCCACCGTAATGTATGCAGGTGTTCACTGGAGCAGTGAGGCACGTCCAGGAACATGGTCTCATTCAGTTTACTGAACAACGCTGTGTTTCCTTGTAGGCTTTGAGAGCTCACTTGCTTATTGAGCACAGGAAATATTTGCTGCCTGCACCCTGAAATGCAACAAGCACATCATTCCCCACACGCAGATCTCCTCTGTCTCCAGGGGGTCTGGCCAGCAGCAGAAAAGAAGAAAAGCAGTGCACTTTTTGGTGCTTTTCAACTGATAGTCCCTCTTCCTCTCGAGGCCTTTTTGGCAGTTGGCTTCTCATGGTTTGAGAGTGATGGGTGTTCAGCATGGCACCTTCCCCATGGGGAGCCAGTTCCACATAAGGCAATACTTACTGGGCTTCCTAAAAGCAAACTGGAAGGAACTGTATTTCCATGGAGGCAAACAGCATCAGGAGCTGCAAGAGACCTCCATGCAAATCATTTCACCCTCTAAATTTTCACAGATCCATGAGATCAGATGAGCTGGGAAATCTGGAGCTCCTTTCACAGTTTCCTTTTTCCCAGGAAGAACCATGGCATTTGATTCCCAATGCCATGCCCCTGTCATCTACAGAAATAGCTCCTCGTGTTTAGGTGAGGAAGGCTGTCATAAAAGGGCATCCAGGGTCAAGGAAAGATGTCACGGATATGGCAAGCACCCTGAGAGCAAATGGGACACTTTCTTGGGTGATGTATCTTCATCTCCCTTAGTTCATGGTTCATCTGCACCTTCATCCCCAGCAGCTAAATGGTGACAGTTTGGTTTGTCATGTTCCTAAGAATGAGCCACACGTGGGAACTCAGTGCCTTTACCACCTGCCTTTACCTTCAAAAATGGAATTAATCTGGATTTAAATTGTCATTGTTTTCTGTGCTGTGTGAGGAACTGGGGAATAGATTTCATGTTTCAGTCAGGTTCTATTCTGGTGGAGAATTAGAGCCTCATAAAGAAGGTGCAGAATTTATTCAGCATGTTTGAGGCAGACATCCTTCCTATAGGATGCCTTCAATACAATCCTTTTTATTTTTACAAGCAGAACACAGTGAAACAAAACATTTGCACACATCAGCACCCAAAGCTCATGGCCGGAGTGCTCAGCTGGTACAAACTGGCACAGATTAGTGGCTGGCAGCACAACTGCTTCCACTGGTACTGCACAAAGAGGTGTCAGCGCTGCCCTTGCTTTGCTCTCACACGTCTCTGACGTTGCTCCCGACTCGTGCAATCACACTTGCATCTCCCTGCAGCTCACCCAGCTCCATGTGGACTCCTTTGCCAGTGTGCTCACAGTACTGCAATGTGCAGTGTGAGTTATTTCCTCCCCTGTGTGGGAAAACTTGTTGTGCCACCTTCTGCCTATAGTCATGGGGAAACACGATTGGCTGATAAGTAGTGGGAATGTTCTGGAGAGCATCCCCTGCACTTAAGTGAGAGATTAACCTTCCAGCCACCAAAAAGGCCTTAGGAACGGCCAGCTCAGGACCCGAAGTAAAATGTTGGTTTATCCCATGGCTCAAACTTCCCTTCTTGCTTTCCTGAGCTTTCTGGCTCCACTGAGATTACAAGAGGAGCACACACCTCTGCTCTGTGCACTCCTGCTGCCGGCTGTTCGGCTCTTCCGCCAGGCTCACCAGCATCCAAGGGTCCAAATGGCCTTTTTCCAGCTCAGCTAATCTGTCACTGCTGAATCTGTCAGCTGGCAGATAATGTATGTGCACGAGCTCCGAGGTGGGCAGGGAGGAATGGCACGGACCCAGGATTGACAACGCACGCATCCAGGGGAGGGGGGGTAAAAGATGCAAACGTGATGCTTTTCTCTCTCCATTTATAGCAGGCTCTCCAGCACAGTATGGGGGGAGTAGCCCACAGGAGGCTGGTGGGTTTGTAGAAGCTTTTGCTGATACTGAATTAATCCAAAATTTTCAGTCTCGCTGCAAAGCTCCCCTGCCCCCTGAGCAACCTACGTGGCCAACACCTACCAGAAAATTAAAAGCAGGGTGTCTGGGACAAAGCCAGCTTTTCAGGTGCAAATCTCATGCTCTCCTCAGTTCCTTTGATGGTGCTTCTTCCCAGCTCCCGGGGCCTGCCACTGCAAGTGAGCAGATCTGAGTCTCTGGGTGCCCTTGTCACATTGAGCTGGTGGTGTAAATCCATGAGCTGTGCATGTGTGCATCCCAGAGTCCCCAGCTAAACCCCATCCGCACAGCGCAGAGGAGCTGCAGGAGTGGACCCTGTGTGGCAGGAGCCCAAGCTGGCACTGCTTCAGCTGGAGACCATCCACCGGTGACAGGCCATGTTAAGGCTGTGTTTCACAGCTTGTGAATCCCTGTCAGTACCTGGGTGTCTCTGGACTCTACATGGCAACCAACCCCCTGCTACAGCCTCTAGCCTCCCGGGGCAGACAAACCTCTTTATCATTAACCATCTCTAGAAGTCCTGCCCCTTCACACGCAGGCCACCATCCACTCCCTGCAGAGCAAGCCATCCATTTCAAAAGCCATGGGTCAAGCACCACATAGGACACCCAGTAAAACACATTCAAAACAATGCTCTGGCAAGTGATTATGATGATCCCTGCCTCAGAGATCAGTGACAGGACTCACAGAGCAGTAAAGCTCATCTCTTAGTATCAGCGGCAGGACAAATCTGAACTCTTGCATCCACGTCCAGTTACCTAGGACACGTCCCATACCAAGAAGCACAGACCCACACACGCTTCTGGAAAACCCAGGAACATTGCTGGCTGTGCATCGGAGCAAGCACTGCCTGGTGCATATAGGGTGAAAGGCTCGACATTGAGCTGATGAAGCAAACACCACGCGGCATCGCTGCCGGCAGCACACCACCCGGGAAGACGGAGCGTGCCGTGGTAAGGCAGCCTCCAATTGCCCAGAGCTGTGACAGCTCTCGTGCTGCCATCTGAATCACTATGTCAGCTGGACACTTATCACCAGGAAAATAATAAACACTTGGAAAGAGGGCACATCGATGCTGCACGTGGCCTTCAGAACAGGCTCAGTTCCCCCACCAAAGGAGCAGGTGTTTCTACTTGATGCTCTTCTTGTGAAGCCAGAGAGGCAGAGTCTCACGGCATGTTTCTGGTGACACAGAAAGTAAACAGTAATTTACCACCCACACTGCTCTCAAGTCCTTGCTAAAGAGTTGGGACCTGACATTACCTCCCTGAGACTGACAGACGTTGGGAATGACTCTGTGCAATCTGGTTGCTGTAAAGCTGTCCTGAGGACTTCCTATCTTCTGTGGTGGCCCCAAAAACTGTCAACCTTTGTGTCTGGATTAGAGGCCAGGGATTTTTGCTGATCTACATCTGCAGATTTATTGAAGATTTTCATAATTTTAACCAAATTTTCCTCTCCTTTGCACTGAGCTTCCCCAGACATCTGCTGGCTCTCCAGTTCCAGCTCTTTGGAGCAGGTTGAATGTGCATCTTCTGCAGGATTGCCTCCACGCAGGGTTAGAGCCTCAGTCAGCATAGGGAGAACTGATCCCATGGAGCTCCCTCATGGGACACTCAGTGGGATCCCTTCCCCCTCAATTCAATTGGCCAGAAATGAAGCGCTCAGTATAAACCTATTGTCTGGACTTTTTCTATGGTCACTGGAGAAAGATTGGCATGTCCCAGGACAAATTATTGCCATTATACAGCGGGTGTCTAGGGAAGGAAGGGTTGAATTACTACCTCATTAGGGCTATGCAAAACAGCAAGAACATGAAACTCGCTTGATTTGGCTAAAAAAACCTGATCTGCCCCTGGGGTAGGTTAGTAAAGCTCTTCTAAACCATGCCAACAGCACATTTGGATTGATCAATAGCCCTGGCTCGGCTCTCCTTGATATGCAGCAGTGCTCATCTACAGCAATTACCTAAAAGCCTGGGAAGGGGAGGAGATCAAGTAATTTAGCAAGGGGACAGGGCCCTTGCATTGATTAAAAAATGTAATGGGATCTTTGAGATGGCTTCAAAGTTGCCCCCGAGGTACTTCATCAGATAGCGGCAGAAGTCAGAGCACTGCTGGAGCCTTCTCTCTGTTCTCCAGCCCAGCAAACCAAATGCAGGCGGGGAACCTCTTTCAGGTGCAGACAGTGGTTTGCTGGGAAGGGGTCGTCTCTATGGCCCCTTTACAACAACAGGGAATTGGGGACTAAAAGAGGGTGAGGTGCACCAGAGAGCGGAGAGCATCGGGACAGAAAGAGGGGCAGGGCCAGCATGTTTAAATCGATGGAGCAATCAGTTGGAGGCTAAAGCAATTTTGAGATTAGGCCTCCTTTATGGAAAGCAGTGATCTCTTTTTGATGAAAAAGCCACCCCAGCCTATTGTTGTAATCTTACCTCTGCTCAGGCAGTTTCCCTCTGTCTCGTGGCTGACCCACTTCCTTCAGCTCCTTTGCTTGTTTCCTTCAAGTGCAGTTTTAGCTCCAAACCACATAAACACCTTGTTTAAATTGCTTTAATCTCCAAGTGCTCTTTCTATTGATTTGAAACAGTTAAGCTGTCAATCAGCCCTTTCTCTTCATACTGTGGACTAGGAAGGAAGATTAAAATAACAAACAAACAAGAGGTGGATGGGCAGGGAAGTTAGTCTGAATTTTGCAGGGGATGCCAGCTCTTAGGAGCCTGGAAACAGGTAGAAATTAGGTCCTTCTAGACACTGAACTGTGCAGAAAGACCCTATGCAGAGTGGAGGGCAGAGTGTGATGCCCTGCGATGCCCTGTTCTTTAGCTAATGCATTCAGACACTCACACTGCTAACGTAGGATCTGGACAGCTCTTCATGCTAAGTGCTGTGCAAATACTTCTAGGAGACAACCTCAGTCTTACAAAGTTTGCAGATAAAACAGACAAAAAGAAAAAAAAAAAAAAAGTAAGGCAGGTGAACAGCTGCACAGAGAGAAGTAGTTTTTCCAAGGGCAGTGCTGAATCCCAAGAACCACTGTCTGCTGATGAGGGTCTAGCACCTCATCAAAAAAACTCAATAAACATTATTCAGTTTGATTTTTGTGCAGTAGTGAGAGAGGGAACGGACCTGCACTGTTACAGATACACATGGCATCTGAAACCCAGCCTGCTTGCACCTCTGCCCCTGAAGGCTGTGCAGAAATGCCATTGAGGAATCATAGAATCACCAGCTGGTTTAGGTGGGAAGCCCATCTAGTCCAACCCCCTGCAGGGAGCAGGGACATCTGCAGCCAGAGCAGGGTGCTCAGAGTCCCCTCCGACCTCCCCTGCAATGGTGCCAGGGATGGGGCAGCCACCACCTCTCTGGGCACCCTGGGCCAGGCTCTCACCACCCTCAGCAGCAAAAAGTTCTTCCTTATACCCAGTCTAATCCCAGTTATGGATTGTA
>JANIJG010012244.1:0-25237 GCA_024611175.1 Megaceryle torquata
GCCCTGTGATAGGACAAGGGGGAATGGATGTATGCTGGAGCACAAGAGGTTCCACATTAACATGAGGAGGAACTTCTTTACTGTAAGGGTCCCAGAGCACTGGAACGGGCTCCCCAGAAAGGTTGTGGAGTCTCCTTCTCTGGAGATTTTCAAAACCCACTTGGATGCATTCCTTTGTGACCTGTGCTAGATCCTGCTCTGGCAGGGGGATTGGACTTGAAGATCTCCAAGGTCCCTGCCAATCCCTGACATTCTGTGATCCTGTTTGTAGATAAGCACCAATCATCATAGCAAACGGTAATCAGTTTACAAAGACATGAAGAGAAGGAAAACAGTGAAATATTTATATTTGTGCTATAGAAGAAATATAGGGGTTATTTAACATTCTTCAGTATACAACTTGATAATGAAGCAACACCATGAATACCTTTTATTCCATTTCCTTTTCATTTTCCTCTGTTAACACAGGGCAGAGACATTTCAAGGGATGAAGAAAAGCTGAAACATCAGAATATATCACAATATAATGACATCATTCTTCAGCATCTGAGAACAGAGTATCTGCACTGATTAGTCTGCTTCCTACCCTTTCTGAATTGTCTCACATACCAGAACTCTCTCTCTTTTTTCTACCCCCCCCCCCCTTTTCTGTAATCATAGTGCAAGAAAGAAATCTATATTTCCTTGAATCAGCTAATCATACCTGAGAACTTCCCTTCTTTACCATTCTTCCATTTCTACAGAAAGAAATTGCACTCAGTTCTTTTCATTGTTGTAATATATTTTGTATTCTTTAAGTCAAATACATATTTAAAATTCAGTTTTTGGCTTTTATTTGCAAGCTCTATGGAGCTTATATGGAACAGACCAACATATTCATGTAGATCTCTAAAATGTGTTTTTTTAATGCTGAACTAAGGAGATGTACTATTTACAGTGGGTCTAGTATTCTAATTTGTGAGGATAAATAGAAACAACTACAGTACATGATCCTTTTCATTGATAGATACATAACTACTGTGATACCATAAGCATTCTATCCATGTATCTAGTCTTGAAAATTGAATAGAAATAGCTTTGGCGAGGAGAGTGCTGAGAACTGTGAGGACATTATTTCCATAGGACTTGCTGCTTCATTACTTTGGAACACAGTATATTATTCAGACTTCACAGGATTATTTTCTGTATAGATGGTTAATGCTTTAATGTTGAGGGAAAGCAACTTTCCTGTCTAACTCCTTCCAGTTCAGTCAAAACTGATTATCTAGACAGAGTTGATTGTTTGGCAAACTTCTCCACCTTCCTCCACCAGTGGCTATTTGACAGATCAAAAGCAATGCATAGCTTAAAGAGAAGATTGTCTGAGAGTTGAATTTTATGGCACTGGAAATTCTGAAAATACATGCAATAAATCTCTGAAAAATAAATGTTTCCTTGCAATATTTTATTCAGTTGAACCTGGGTAGTAAACCCCATTTTTCTATGTGTTTTCAGACATTTAGAATAGAAAAAACCATCTATTTGTGTATGTAAAGACAGTAGTGTCCTAACAGAGCAAGGAACAAAGCAAGGAATCTAAACCATTCTTGATATTTTCTTTCTTTTGCATTTTGTCTGTAATCAAAATTCATAAGCATCTTTGACATACTTACAGGGAAGGGGAATGAGACATGATTTACTTTGAACTGTACACAAAATATTTCTTTGTCAGAAATAAAAGCGTTACTTTTGAAATATATGATAATGACAAATCATTTCTACAGTTCTATACATTTCCACAGTGTTTATAAAAATCAGAAAAGACATTTTCTCTAAAAACCAAAAAAATTATTTCTCCATTGTGTCCATATTGTTTACTTTTGGAACACTCAGAAAAGCTCACAGTAGCTTTTATTACGGGTATTAAGTTTATAAAACCAGTTAATGGTGAACTTCACCCGCCTTTTTTACTCATTTTATCTACCTGGAGATTCCATGCTGCAAAGCAGACATATGCATGGATACATCTTACTAACTTTAAGCACACATTTAAAAGCACCCATCACTGTTTACGCTATTTACAAAAGCACACATTAATTGAGATAGATGCAGATCACCTAAGGCATACAGCCATGTGAGGAAGCTTGATATGCCTAGTCTCTTAAATGAGATGTCATGATCAAATGTTCAGAATTGTACTGTATGAGTCTTAGTCATATCTTGGATTTGTTAAATTTCACTGACATCAGAGATGCTGGAGAGTATTTATTTCTGCAGGAAGAACCAAGGCCTAAACATATGTCCTGAGGCATTCCTGTCTTCCTGGAGATGAATGCCTTTAATACTGAAAAGAACTGGACAAACTGTGGATGGAAAGATGAAGCCAAGGGCACATCAGAAAATAATGAGTGCTAAGTGTGGCACACTGCAATCACATGAGAACAGGAATTACTTTCAAAGGGAGATGTCAGAATATTTACCACAGAATCACAAAATGTTAACAGTTGGAAGGGACCTCAAAAAATCATCTAGTCCAAGCCCCCTGCCAGAGCAGGACCACCTAGAGCAGGTCACACCTGAATGCATCTAGGTAGGTTTTAAATGTCTTCAGAGAAGGAGACTCCACAACCCCTCCGGGCAACCTGTTCCACTGCTCTGTCACCCTCACCATGGAAAAGTTTTTCTTTAAATTTCTTTGGAATCTCCTACACTCCAGTTTGCACTCTCTTCATTGATGAGAAGAGCCTGGCTCCATCCTCCTGACACTCGCCCTTTACATATATATAAACATTAATGAGGTTACCTCAGTCTCCTCCAAGCTAAAGAGACTCAGCTCCCTCAGCCTTTCATCATAAGGGAGATGCTCCACTCCCTTAATCAGCTTTGTGGCTCTGCACTGGACACTTTTGAGCAGTTCCCTGTCCTTCTTGAACTGAGGGGCACAGAACTGCACACAATATTCCAGATGTGTTCTCACAAGGGCAGAGTAGAGGGGGAAGAGAACCTCTCTCGACCTACTAACCACATCCCATCTAATACACCCCAGGGTGCCATTGGCCTTTTCGGCCCCAAGGGCATATTGCTGGCTCATGGTCATCCTACTGTCCACAAGGACCCCCAGGTCCCAATTAATGGTAAATAACAAATGTTACTGGCAAGTTATTTGAAACGATGGAAACTTATCGCAACAGTTAATTAAGCCAATGAAAGAATATTTGTAAAATCAGGATTTCACAAAAAGTCTACCTAGTATTATCTTATGTCCTTACAACAATGGGAAGCAAAATGCCTATAGGACTATTTAGGGGAAAAGTATTAAATGATTATTCAGTGAACTATAGCTCTTGACTCATCAGTGTGCATCATTAAACAAATTCCATAGCTATCATAAAGAAGGCAGACCTGACAAGAGGTTTTAAACATTTAAGCACCAAAAAGTATTTTATAGATTAGCAGTAGTTCTCATCAAATAAAACACTGTATTTTCAATCTCAGTCTTCTAATCTATTTATAAAGAATTTGTAATATTACACTGGTGACAATATTTTTTTCTGTAAAGAAAATTTTAATGAGATAAGCAAATGATGTGTGTTGCATGGTATAACGGAAGCATTAAAAATCAGTAATAAATGATCACATGTACTATATATTTTGAAAAATGAGCTTGAACAAGTCTTTAATAAAGTCATTGTTTCTCTTATCATAAATCACTAAGGCTTATTTTGTTCAGTAGATATAAGGCAGTCAAGGACAAATGTTTTAAATTTGTCCTTGCTTGTAATTTACTGCACAAGAAGTTTCTCATAATTTTTCCTTGAGTAATACAGAACAGTACTACTCTACGTGTTATTACGATGTGGAAAATATTTAGTAAGATGAAAAGAATTTCCACTCTAAAAAGTCCTTGCAAAATATCAACAGTAACACTGTCATATATTAGTATAGAGGGGTTTGAACTGCTGGTATGAAAAGGAACAACAAAACATTTTAGATTCTTGAAGTATCTTATTAAAAAAAAAAAAAATGTATAGTTTATCTATCTATGTGAGCCAGTGAATGAACTTTCACTGTACTTCAGGAGTTTCATATTCTTTGGGAGGCCACTGATGCATTCTTTAGTGATTAAAGTATTTGTGTCAAATTATGTTGTCTAAGCCATTAAGTTTTCTTTAGCTTCTTCTGGATCGTATTGATTAAGAATCTTAGTCTTTACAGAATCAAAGAATAGTAGGGGTTGGAAGGAATCTTTAGGATCACTAGTCTGATCATCCTACTGAAGCAGGTTCATCTAGAGTACGTAACCTCATGATGAGATGGAACTTCCTGTGTTCTAGTTTGTGCCCATTGCCCCTTGTCCTCTCACAGGGCATCACTGAAAAGAGTCTGGCCCCACTGTTGAAACACACCCTTTAGATATTGATTAGCATTGAGAAGATCCCTTCTCAGTCTTCTCTGAGCTAAACAGACTCAGATCTTTTAAACTTTGCTTGTAAGTGAGATGCACCATTCCCCTAATCACTTTCACAGTCCTCCATTAGACTCTCTCCAGTAGTTCCTTGTCTCCTGAACTGGGGACCCCAGAACTGGACACAGTACTCCAGATGTGGCCTCATCAGGGCAGAGTAGAGGGGGAGGAGAATCTCCCTCAACTTTCTGGTCACAGTCTTTTTAACACAACCCAAGATACCATTGGTCTTCCTGTCCACAATAGCACATTGCTAGCTCATGGTTAGCTTGCTATCCACCAGGACTTCCAGGTCCTTCTTGGCAGAGCTGCTTTCTAGCAGTTCAAGCCTTAACCTGTACTTGTGCATGGGGTTATTTCTCCCTAGGTACAGGACCCTACACTTATGACAATTCATTATGTTCCTCTTCACCCAACTGTCTAGCCTGTCTAGGTCACATTCTTAAAAAAAAAAAAAAAAAAAAGTCACATCTCCTATTTTTCTGTAGTTCTACTCTGGAGACTAGTACTTTGAAGCAAAGAGGAACAATTCAACACCTACTATTTAAACCCATGTTTTACCATAAATATATGGCAACTATGTACAGCACACAAGCATACACATACACACCACACTCGTTATCACAGATCTACAGCAAGTACAATTTTTTCTCTTTTTCATAATATGTTTGATTTTTGCCAGTTTATAAGACTGTAAAATGCTACCATTTTTCAAGTCCAGGCATAAATAGTTTAGTTTTAATCTTCTTAATGAATTACATTGTTATAGTTAAATCCTCACTGAAAAAGTAGCTGCCTTGTAATTTTGAGTATTTAAACTAGTCTTTACATCTTTTGTGAGCATATTTTTAAAAGTTTAATACCATTTTTCTGCAAGACTTCAGATGCATTTAAAAGAAGTCTTTAGTATTGAAACATGTAACCATTACTGTAACCATTATGTGTCATTACTACAGGTTTTCAGAATACATGCATGAGGGTAATTCAGTTTTCTGAATAATTCTCATAATTCTATTTCTGACAAGTAAAAATGTAAGAATTATGCATACACTTTTCCAAAGAGTTAAACAAATCTATATTAATAACAAAAAATAATCTAAAGTTTCTCAAATTATTTTAATGAACTTTTTGGTGAAGTTGCTTTTTTTTTTCTCCAGTCTTTTTCCTTTTTGTCATTCCTTCTGCCCCTGTTCACTCCCACCACCCACCTCATATTAAGAAGTCCTACAGTGCTTCTGTGCATTCTTTAAGAATAAAAAACATTTTATATATATATTTATACATAGATATGTTTGTGCAGATTAGCAACAATGAATAGTTCCCCACCCCCAATTTCATCTTCTATTGAAGTTTCTGTTGTTACAGGGTCTCTATTTAAAACTGAAGCAATGGAAATGCATTTTGCCTTTTTTTTTTTTTTTTTGACTGCAATTTGATATTTTATTTCATCTTCCTCATGTAGCTATTGCACATTAATCTTTATCTGTGATTTCAGTATTCAGAAGAATAACTACCTTCAATTTTTACATTTTAGTAGGTCTCTTTACTTCTTATGGGTATATTGAAAAACTTCTGTTTGTTTCTGCCTCTTCCAAAACACTACATGTTTTCCAGAGGACCCGATACATTTTTTAACTAGATCCTTTTTCTTCCATTTTTGTTTTTAGATTAAGCCTTCAGCTTCTGTATCTTTCTCTTGATGCCTCATTATGGTTTCTGGTGATTATTAATGAGAACTTTGAATAACTATGGAATTTTAATTCCTTTCAATTAAAGAAAAAAAAAAAAAGTGTTTGGTTGACATTTATTAGGAAAAGACCTTGTAAAATACCTGTATTTGTATCATTAATGCTTACTAGTGCTAATGAGTCATCTATTGTCACAGTAGCTAGCAGATTCTAGGAACTTCCAGAGCTACTATATTTTTAAATGGTGAAATCATGATTATAACGAGCCTGTAGAACTGTCACTAAGCTACTGGACATCACTATTATGTCCTGTCTCAACACAGGAATCAAATATTGAAAAGTCATAAAAACATTACATCATGTTAAAAAAAAAAGACATATATTAAAAACTTAAATAGTATTTATTTAGCAATTACTGTTCACATATTTTAATTAAGAATGGAAGATTTCATGGAACTGTGCAGGAGATAAAATATGCTAAATAAAACCCAGTTCTTTATAGAGATTAACGTACAGGCATGAATGGTTCAAGTGAATAAATGTAGAAGACAGTGTCATGTGATGTCATATCAAGGGTGAGTTGCAAAACAGATAAACTATTACTAGTTACTAAAGAGAGAGAAAGTGCTTTCTTTCTAAAGCAGTGAAGCATATGACTTCACTGTTTAATTTACACATCCAATAATAAAAAGGGGAGGTAAACAAATTTGCACAGAGGAAAAAAATTCTTATTATGCTTATTTCTATATAAGTAAGAAATATATAAAGATATCTCTTTATATATGATTTATATACATAAACTGAAGTTTATCCCAGATGGTCACATGCATTTCTCATAACATTTAGCACTTTGGTGTTTGATAATGCTCTCTGCATAATCTCCTCAGACTTACTTAGTTTCTAAAAGCTGAAAATCACCAGCATTTATACAACAGTATTTTTCCCTGCAAGTAACAGGCTGTTACTATGACAGCACTTTCTGAGGGGAAACATCTTTATTTTCCCCACCTAAAGAGATGAATACTGTTTTGTTGTAGTTTTGTTTGTTTGTTTGGTGTGTTGTTTTTTTGTTTGTTTATTTTGTTGGTTTGATTTTCTTCCCCTATTTTGTGCTTTTGTTTGGTTTAATTTCTCTTACTTGAAATCAAAAGTGGGGGAAAATGTCCCTGTATAACTTTATTACATTTCCCCAACACTCTTTTATTTTGTGACTTTCTTTCATCTATAGATAAAAATTAAATCTGGTCAAAGGCAGATATTCTGTCTTCAAATAAATCCTGATATTTAAATTCTGGTTCCCCACCCCCCACTTAGTAGTAGGGAAACAGGCTTGTTTAAATTAAATAAAATACAGCAATAAAGGGGTTTCATTCCAGAGCCTAGTGAAGCATGGCCTTCCCTGCAAGTGTCAATTATAAGTCTTTGGTTACATTGACAGTATAGCTATCTTTTATTTGACAGCTCCAATGAAGAATGCAGAAACTGTTCTTAACTTATACCTCTCTTTAAGTCCTTTCCAGAGAACTGAGCCCATAGCTAGCTACTATGTGTCACTCCATTACTAATTCCTTCATCAGCCTCTGAATCTTTCCATCTTAGTTATACAGTAAAAGGCCTTCAGACCTTTGACACAAAACAAGAACTTTGCAGCTCTTCACCTATGGTCAAGAACCCATACCCATACCTTCATATGCAAATTCCCTGCAACACATACACACCTTGCAATGATCAACCGCTCTTCATCTTCAGGAAGAGAAACAAACTATTTCAACATCAGACAGCCCATCTTCTCTATAGGCTACTTTAAAATGAAAGGCATCAAGATGGAGCTGAGACTTGAACCTACCTGAGTTCAGAAGTTGGCCTGACTTGCAGGACATTTTCAAGCCATTCACAGAATTAGACAGGAAGCTGCTCACTGTTAAAAAAAATCCAAAAGGTTACAAGAACTAAATAGATGTGCAAAACAAGAAAAATAATATCCATGTGAAGACTCATACAGGTAAGAGTGTTAAATCATAAGTAAAGCCTGTGGGTCTGCTTTTCGGTGGACTGAAATCAGTGTTGTAAAGGCACATTAGACATGCTCTGACCAAACATACCTGACCCAAACTTTCAAAGATAAAATGAAAAAAAAAACCCAAAAACAACAAACCCCCCCCCAAAAATGGAAGACATTCTGCATATAACTGATATCGTTATATATAAAATAAGATTTTTGTCAGTAGATATTGAGTGTATTCAAGTATCTGTTCTCAGTGTTCAATCATAATTACGCCCAAACACATTATTTTGTTAATAGCATTTAATTTTCAAAAGAAACCAAACTTTTTTTTCCCTTTTAAATGCAATTTTATTCTAAGACATGGTTGAGAAGTGATTTATTTGTAATTTGTATTTAAAACTACAGAAGCACTTTTTTATTTATTTATTTTTTAATCAGAATACGTAAGAACAGTATGACAATCATAATTTATGACTAACCAGGATGTTATGGCTTAACCTAAACCACAGGAACAAGAGAGCCAAACCCCAAATCTTCCACCTTTTATAGGAGAACATTTAAATGTATCACAAAGGAAACTGTACAGCAGTGCTTATGGGTCAGAAAGCTAACCACATTCCTCAACATAATTGCATTTTAAACCAATCACTTGTGCATTACATTGGGAAAGTTCCTATAATAGAGAACAGTAGACATTGAAGCAGATCCTTTGTTTTTAAGGGAAAAAACAACTTCAAAGTCCCACCTACTTCAGATTCATAACATAGTCAAAACATCCTTGTCTTTTGCAGCTACTGCACTTCTCATTTATAAGGAGTTACAAAACTCTGTCCACAAACATACACATAATATGTATATATATACACACACACACATTCTTAACCTTCCCCATGCTACCTCTAGCTCTACAGAAAACAAGGACAGCACAACCTGTAACTCTTAAGTGTTTACATAGAGGTAGGCTTTCTAAAGGTAAGAACTGTGAGACACACATTCCAAGAGAAGCTTTGTAATGTAAGAGACTTGTCTGATGAAGGACTACTTCTGATTTTATATCTTCCACAAACCCTACTCTACAAAACTCTAACAGAATAGCTATGCTAAATAAAGATGTAATAGCCTACTTAACAATTAACCCTGAGAGAAAAAGAAAATACCCTTTGCAGCTGCTTTTTCCATGCACTGTACTGAAAAATAAAAAATAAAATAATTTTACAGCCCTACAGTTATCACAACAAACCAGTAAACCTAGATTCTACATACTTTGAAATAAACCATTAAAAAATAGGTTAAATAATGAGTAAGTTATCACTTCCATCTACAGAAAATATTCCTGTAAAATACCCGTTGAATAAAAAAATCCCACAGACCCCCCCCAAAAAATAGAGGTAAAAGAAAATACATAAATATACCCATTTTAATTTATCAAAATCCTGCTGTAGTACTGTGTCTCCCAAGCTTTATTGCCTTCCCATCCATCTAGGAACCAAGCTTTTCCCCAAAAACAATAACAAGACTGTTTCTGATAAAACATAACCACTTAAGCATCTACATATTTGCACCATGCCTAGAAATGTTACAATTTTTTTTAAATTATTATTATTATTGTTATTTTTTTATTATTATTCCTAGCACTTTAAAACTCAGCTAAAATGAATCTGAGACTTCTGCTGCAGGGCATTAGTAGAGCAAAATACTCATAGGGCCTCTCCTCTTACCAACTGGTGATTGCTGCACCTGTGGCTCAAGTTTATCACAGCTGGGCTGGATCTGGTATAATAGAAAAAAAATGTCAGGAAGTAGCTAACAATCATAGATTGAATTAGGAACAGATACAACTCACTTTTCTGCCCTAGAGGTAGGAATGTCTACAGTTATTATTATAGCAAGAAATAAGTAGCTAAAATAAAATTTTCTTTCTTTTGTAAGTAGGCCTTTGGTAGGGTCTTTAACTTAATTAATCCATTCAGCAGAGCTGACTCAGGGTTTTGCAACCAAGCAGACAAAAGTGATTTTTTTTCTACCCTGAATATGAGATGTTGGGTTCAGTCTGCTATTGTAACTAAAGCAGGAGAAGATGGAGTATAGGTGAGTCAAGGGAAAGGAAGGTGAATTTTATCTGGAAGAATGGATTTTGTTGTTCCTATTGAGATTTTGATACTAGTTACTACTGTTGTTGTTAGAAGGTTAGTTTGCTTACCACAGTACAATCTGCTGTTCTGCATACTTGAGGTATTTCTGCAGCAGCGCTCATCTCAGCCGTTAGCTTAGTTTCCCAGATGCTCTAAGCAACTTTTGCATGTTGTCTTTGCTGCAAATTAAGCGGGCTTCTTTTTTTCTTACTATTCTTCTGTTAGAAAAAGTTAATAAATTGCTCATTATCTTATAACTTATAACTTATTGTGGACAGTTGCTACAATTTCCCTTAGTATTCAGTTTTCTCAGTTCCTTGATGTGGTTACCAAGGCTGCCTATTCATGAATTGGTAAATTTAGAAGGTATTGCCTTAGTGAACTCAAGAACTGTTAAAACAGTTTCAGTGTTCTTCCTTAGATGGACTAACGTGCAGTTTTGGGATAGATGGGCACGTATATGCTAATCTAGTTACAGGTCCCTGAAAAAGTGACCTATGGCAAGCTAAAATTGGTGATAAATATATCTCCAATTTTACATAATAATTTAAGAGTTAAATGTAATTCAGGAAAGGGGAACACTGGAAACTGTTTTGTATTCCACTCAGTCTAAGATGAAGTAAATTCATAAATGCTGTAGCATTAGAGAGTGCTAAAATCACTAGCTTGTAGAGAAGCTCAACTATGCTCATCTATGGGACCTGAGCTGCAGTTTATATAGCAGTTATATAGCAATTTATATAGCAAACTTTGTGATTAATCTCTTGGCTGCTTCTTGTCATAAGAAACTCTCAACTTTGGGGGTAGATTCCTCTTCCTGGTTCTGGGTGGTAAGACCTGGAGTTTAGGTTTTCTTTTTGGTTTATATTTCTCCATGTGAACAGGACACAATGGTAAACTATTCTAGTGATGTTCTAATTTAAAATGTTTTTACACCTCAGAACCAGTGCTAAAAATCTATACTTGCATCCACAATTTGTGATCACTAGAGCTGTCCCATTGTTTTGATCATTTAGTATGAATATAGTCAGGAAAGCCTCCAGATATGTAGATAATATGGATTGAATTTGCTTCTAAGTGGAGTTTAGATTGCCCGGGTACCTCTTTTCCCAGAAAATATTTAAATAATTTTACTTTATTGTAATCATATTGTCAGCAAAGAGCTAAGGAAAGTAAATGGAAGCACTTACCATTTCCACTAGTTTTCTACAGTCTTTGAGGCATGTTATTTAAGGAGATTGAATTGTCCCAATAGTTTTCCATTACTGAAACAAAACAAAAAAGTTATATTTTTATTCTAGGTTTGTTGGATTATGCTCAAAGATCCATACCTAAAATTCTGATGAGACAGTGCACAATTCAAGCAGACTAAATTCCACTATCTTTTAATTAAAGCTCAGTTAAAAGTTGCCTTTTCAGTGTCAAGATTATACTTTCAACTGCTATTAAGCTTGAAATCAGTCAATTCAAATCTCCATATCCTTTTCTGCATATCCCAACAGTCTCCATTATGTGTGTACATGCACACTTTTGATTTCCACTTCCGATGTTGCATGCTGGCTGAAGGCTGCAGCCACTCCCCAGTCAGGCTGGCTGACTGAAGGAATGTTTTCTGTTGTCATCTGCCAGCTGGCTCCAAAAAGAGTAAGACAGGGAATGTGTGCAGTGAGGGAAAGGTTTTATTCTAATGCACTTTATAAGCACAAACAAATGGTTTAGCTAGTCATGTAAGGTGTGTTGCCTCTTAGAATATGAAAAATATACAGATACTACAAATAAGCAAAACCAGTTAAATAAGACTTAAGCAGATCCAGGTTCTCATGTTATTTCTCAGATCTTTGTTGTGTTCTTCAGTGTTATGAGATCAGCACCTTCTTTCTGTCTTGTTGTTCTTTCCCCTTCCATACCCATCAGTCACTCTTTATAGGCTTTTAAGTGTTATGCAGAATGAATTTCCTCCATCTAGCCAGTCTATTACATTTGGCACAGATGGCTGACCTTTGCTTTGCATTCCTTTCTACATGTCTTCAAACTGCCTCAATCTAGTTTATGAGCTAGGTTAAATGCCAGTAGAATGTTTTTCTGTTACAAGGTCAGTTTTTCTCATTTTCTTCCTAGTTTTGGGTTCTACAATCCTCTCTGAATAACAATGCCTACTATAGTTTATGTAAAGTTCTTTTATAACACATTATATGCTTTAGCAATCTGCTTTGTATTGAATTTCTCCTTGATTTAGATTAGTTTTCCAATTTACTCAGCTTACTTAAAACTCTCCTTCATCTTGTTAATGCCTTTAATCTTCTGATTTCCACCTTGAGACATGACAAAATTTTATAACTGTACAGATCATCCACGTTTTCACTGTCAGCACCAATCAAAAATTAAATGCCTCCTTTAAGATTGTACTTAAAATACCATTTCAGTTTTATGGGGAATTGTAAGCAATGAAACTTTGAAAGGTGGTGGATTTTTTTTGTTTTAGTTGTTTAGGGATTTTTTTTTTAAAACAGCTGTGCTTTTGCCTTAGGCATTTACTCTGAATATATTTTCTGGGATTTTATGGAAGAACCAGGAAAGAAATGTTTTAAAGCTAGTTCAAGATATGATACACGAACACTGATTCTTTTTTTCACAAGACAAGATATATTAACAGCTTCATGCCATATCCATTTTGTATGAACCCTTGAATGCTTTATTTACACAAAACTCAGGTGACTTAAATGAAGCCATAATTTCACTCCTATTTCCATTTCAAACTAGATCAAAATTACTTTCCTTATGAGCTATTCACTATCAAATTAAAATACAGAATGTAAGAAGAAAACTTATTTCTTAATTGGGAAATTCTATAATAGTCTTTGTTACTTGGACTCTTCAGAAAAGTTAAGGAAAAACCCAAACAAAAAACCCACACCCAAAATCTAAACCTGTAATTGTGGTTGTTTCTTTCATAGCTTATTTAACGCTGGAAGGAACATAATGAAAGGCTTTAAGTTACTTGAAAAATAATCTTAAAAAAGGAATCAAGCTTCCTAGCTACAAATGAAGCCATTGTGATGAAACAAAAGAGTTTATACAATCCTTGTAGATAATGTTTTTATTTCTTACTACAATTTATTCTGCCACTGTTGAGCTAGCTATTCATTGCTTGATGGGGCACCATCTTAACTGTGCTATGTCATATTAATGACCGCTTGGTAACTTCAAACTTATTGAGATAGCAATCAAAAGGGATCCCTCTCCCCCTTACAATTAACTATCCTGAGTTTTCTCATATAAAATATTTGATGAAAATGTAGCTAGAATATTTTTCTAGTCTCAGTGACATACTAGCTAAAATAAAAGAGAAAAATATAAGTAGAAGTGGTTACTATTAAAATAATTAAAGGCTATAATTTGATATAAAGTTAAATAAATCAAATACTATATTAAGCATTCTTTTTGTCCAGGCAAACCTAAGAGGATATTTGAAAGGTAAGAAACACATAAGCAAAATTTAGCATACTTCAAGCTGGTGGTTAAAATACTCCATTCTGTATGTTTTCCTGTTACTCTGAGTGACTAATAATGGAAAAATCTTTTGAAGGAAACAATCAAAATTCTTACAAAATAAACAGAAAATTAAAAGTTAAATAGTAAAGTAGTAGTTATGTTTCTGTAAATCACAATTATTGAGCAAAGTTCTTTTGCTTAAGACTGCATTTATATTCTTCAGAAATGTTTCACAGATTAACATTTTAGTGCTGAACAGTTTGATTCTGAATACAATCTTTACCACAAAAACTGGTGACAGGAGGTTTATCAGAATAAAATGTTTTATTCTTGAAATCACTGTCCTAGGGTTCAGCATTTTTATTGATGGATACATCTGTCTTTCTGTGTTATGGTGAAATAGCCCTTTCCTGTGTAGTAAACTTCTAAGTGGATTTTATTTTGAAAAGCAATTTAATGTTTGCTGATAACGTTGATTGGTACTTTGTCAGTGTTAGCTTTTAAGCTTCTGTTATGGTCTACTTAACTTTTTGAAATAACTTATTTGATTAAGTGATGCTTTACCACCAGCAATTCAGCTGTCTTTTTGCTGATATCTGGATTTTCTCCAGTGCTATTTTGCACTTGCTGAATATCTTTATTGCTAGAACTAAAAATTGTAGGTTAGATTCAGACATCTCATTTCCTATTCTGCTGTTCCTCTTCTAAGTATGTCCTAATAAATAGGGACAGAGTGTACCCTCTGCAAGTTTGGTCATGACGTGAAACTTGGAGGAGTAACTGATAATGCCAGAGGATTTTGCTGCCATCCAGAGGGACCTCAACAGGCTGGAGAAATGGGCTGACAGGAACCTTATGAAGCTCAAAAGGGGGAAGTGGCAAAGTCCTGCACATGGGAAGGAACAGACACTGGCATCCATATGTGCCAAGGGCCACCTGGCTTGAAAGCCGCTTTACAGAAAAGGACCTGGGGTACTGGTGGACATCAAGTTGAACATGAGCCAGCAGTGTGTCCTTGCAGCAAAAAAAGGTGTACTGAGGTGGCAAAGTGTTACCAGCAGACTGAGGGAGGTGATCCTTCCCCTCTGCTCAACAATGATGAGGCCACACCTGGAATATTGTGTCCAGTTCTGGGTTCCTCAATACATGAGAGACATGGACATTCTGGAGAGAGTTCAGTGAAGGGCCATGAAGCTGAAGACGACACTGGAACCTCTCTCTTAGGAGGAAAGATTCAGAGGACTGGGGCTGTTGATCCTGGAAAAGAGAAGGCTCAGGGGGTGGATCTTATTAATGCCTATAAATACCTGACGGGATGGTACAAAGAGGATGAAGATATGTTCTTCAGGAGGTTCCATCTGAACATCAGAAAACACTTTTCTACTCTGAGCATGACCAAGCACTGGAACTGGTTGCCCAGAGGGGTTGTGGAGTCTCTTTCCTTTGAGATATTCAAAAGCTGGTCCTGGGAAACTGGCTCTAGGAGTCCCTGCTTGAGCAGAGAGGTTGGACCAGATGATCTTCAGAGGTTCCTTCCAATCTCAACAATTCTGTTATTGACTCAGCAGTTGAAATAGCAGACCTATCTTTTTAGATGAAGGTACATTTGTTGGTCTGATCTTCAGTGTTACTTTTCTCAACACATATTTTTCCTTTATAGTAAAGTCATCTACTCTGGTAATCTTCCCACACCTTCCCCACAATAGAAAAGGAAGTTTGGCTTTTCAGGGGCTGGGGGATGGCATTATTGTTTATTAGTCATTACAGAAGATACAGAAACAATTCCTTCTATGCTGCTCAAATTGATAGTTATTTGCTAGGAATCCATAAAATTGCAAAATCTTTTGTAGGAACACTCTACAAGCCAAAACCTCTAATCTCTTGCTGTCTCGATATCATGAAATGATTATATCATTGTGATAAGGACAGTTTAAATATGTCTCATATAACAAGATTTAATAATTTATACTTGCAACTGTTCATATTCTATTTACTTTGTCTTTATCTTGTAATTAGCAATTTAAATAATCTTACAGGTTTCTAAAGACTGACTAGGAACAGCAGATGGTTCAGCAATCAAAAGATTTCAAAATACATCATTATGGCAGCCGCTAAGAGGTAATATTTTGTTTGAAATATTTATATTCTTAAATATTTCTTAGAGGTGAATGTTAGATATCAAGAAGGAATTTTTAATTTATGAAAGTAGCTTATTATCAATTGTGTGTAGCATGATGTGTCTCTGAAGCATTCATTATAATTTCCTGAAACAGGGAATGGACATCTGCTGTGAAACACAGTCCAGCAAACATCTTGGAAATATTACAAGAAAAAGGTGTACTTCTCTCAGCAAGAAAATAGTCAGCTAAAGAGAAAAACAAATTCTGAGCAGACAGGAAAATATAACCACAGAGAAAACAGTTAAGAGTTATTTGTCAGTAAAATGCATTTATACAAAGCTGTTATGATAGAAGGTATGCTCAATTTTTTCAGAAATAGTAATCACAAATGAGTACCTACAATTGCTACAAGTACCAACTTTTCATCCACTGACCCTTTAAAATGTAATGACTTGAAATTTTAATCATTAGAACAACTAACATTTCATGATGATGTACAATGAAAAAATGTCAAAGAATATTGATCATAGCTTTGAACCTGCCAAAACACAAATGAAGAAGCTTGGTCTTTTCAGGCATCTGAAAATGAGTGCTCAATCCTGTTCTATTTATTTCAAAAAGAGTGTACTTGATCTCTGAACAGCCCATGACTAGTAAGAGAAAATATTTCTGGAAATTGGGTGAGATCATTTTTTCTAATTCAAAAGTATATCATACCCTGTCTCTGATTAGCTGTGATTGAACAGTTTGGAATGAATAATTTCAGCTGAGCTGTAGAGGCAAGTGCAGCAATTTCTGAGTGAACTGCAGTGGGAGTGTGATGTTTGTTTTACTCTGTTAAACAGTCCCTCTGAAATTACTGTGTCAACAGTGAACCATTTCTCAAGATCTACAAAACATGTCCAGTGTTCTATAGTGCTCAGGAATCATCCCTCTCTTATAAAGGCTTTAACTCCTTAGGCTGTCAGTACAATTAAAGGGAGAAATATATACCACCAATATGTGATTCAGCCCATGAGCTATAATATTCCTAGAACATTGCTGTTATGGTCTTGGTAGTTAAAATCAGTTGAGGTGAAGCTAGGTCCTGTACATAATGTTTTTGAGTTTTTGAGCTCTTTGCTATTCATGGCAAATAGAAAATTACACAAGCTTCCAAACAGAGGTTGTGGGTTTTTTTCTCTTTCTGACTCTCTCTGAAAAGCTTTTCACTTTCCTTTCTTTTCCTCCCTTCACCTGTTTCAAAACAGTTTTAGGATTGCTTCCAGTGCAATGTGAGGGGAAACATAGCAAAAAAAAGATCATTAAAAGACTGAGGTACTTAATGCCTTCTTTGCCTCAGTATTTAATAGTAAGACCAGTTGTTCTCTGGGTACCCAGCCCCCTGAGCTGGGAGGTAGGGACAAGGAGAAGAATGAAGCCCCTCTAATCCAAGGCAAAATGATTAGTGACCTATTACACCTCTCAGACACACACAAGTCTATGGGGCCAGATGGGATCCACCGAAAGGTACTGAGGGAGCTGGTGGAAGTGTTCACCAAGTCACTTTCCATCATTTAATAGAAATCACGGTTAACTTTGGGGCTCCCCATTGACTGGAAGTTAGCAAATGTGACATCCATCTTCAGGAATGCCTGGAAGGAGGATCCAAAGAGCTACAGCTCTGTCAGTCTGACCTCAGTGACAGGGAAGCTAATGGAGCCGAATATCTTGAGTGCCATCACATGGCACATAGAAGACAACCAGATGATCCGGCTCAGTCAACATGGGTTTATGAAAGTCAGGTCCTGCTTGCCTAACCTGATCTCCTTTTATGACAAGGTTATGCACTTAGTGGATGAAGGAAAGGCTGTGGATGTTGTTTACCTGGACTTAAGTAAAACTGTTTCCCACAGAAGAAACTGATTGCTCATGATTTGGATGGGTGTATGTTTCACTGAGTAAACAATAAGCTGGATAGCTCGGCCCAAAGTGTGATGGTGAATGGAGATTAATTCAGTTGCCAGCCAGTCACAAGTGGTGCTCCCCAGGACTCATTATTGGGGCCTCTTCTGTTTATTATCTTTGTCAATGATTTTGATGAGGAACTTGAGAGCACCCTCAGGAATTTTGCAGATGACACCAGGTTGGGTGGGAATATTGATCTTCTTGAGGGTGAGGAGGCTCTGCAGAGGGATCTGTACAAGCTGGATAAATGGATCAAGGCCAATTTGATGAGACTGAGCAAAGCCAAGTGCCAAGTCTTACAGCTGGGTAAAAACAACCCCAAGGAATGCCACAGGATTGGGTAAGACTGTCTAGAAAGCTACCTGGTGGAAAAGGACCAGAGTGTTGGTTGACAGCTGTCTGAATGTGAACCAGCAGTGTACCCAGGTGTCCAAGAAGGCCAATAGTGTAGAAACATAGATTTCTTTGGGTGGAAAGGGACCTTTAAAGGTCATCCTGTCCAAACTTTCTGTAGTGAGCAGGGACGTCTTCAAAGAGAGCACATTACTCGGCAGCCCGCCCAGCCTGAGCTTGAATGTTTCCAGGGATGGGGCATCTACCACCTCTCTGGACAAGCTGTGGCAGTGTTTGATCACCCCCACTGTAAAAAATTTCTTCTTCATATTTGATCTAAATCTACCTTATTTTAGTATAAAAATATTACCTCTTGTCCTGTTACAACAGGTCCTACTAAAAAGACTATACTGATCTTTCTTATAGCCTCCCTTTAAGTATTGAAAGGCCATAATGAGGTGGTCTTAGAGCCTTCTCTTGTCTTGGGTTAGGCTAGGACGGTTAATTTTCACAAGAAGCTGCGAGAAGCCACAGGCAGGATAACCAGAGTAACCAGCCAATGGGATATTCAATACCATACTGATATCATGCCCACTGTATAAGGGGAGGGCTGTCCAGCAGCAAGTGCACAGGTTTTGAGTGTGGTGGTTCTAGGTAGTAGGTTGGTGAACATTGCATTGTTCATCACTCGCTTTATATGTTATTTTTTTAGTATTATTGTTATTACTGTTTTTATTTCTCTCTGATCTATTCAACTGTCCTTATCTCAGCTCAAGGGGTTTTACCTTAGTCTCACGATTCTCCTTCCCATACCACTGTGTGGAGGTGTTAGGGGTTGGAGGAGCAGTGAGCGAGCAGCTGTTGTGGTGTTCAGTTGCCTGCTGAGCCTAGACCACAAAAAGTTTGAATAACACAAACCTTCTCAGCCTTTCTTCTTAGGATAGGTGTTCCAGCCCTCTGATCATTTTTGTGGCCTTCCTGTGGACCTGCTCCAAGAGGTTCATGTCCTTGTGCTGAGGATTCCAGAGCTGGACAGGGTACTCCAGGTAGGGTCTCACCAGTGGGTAGAAGAGGGGAAGAATTACCTTCCTTAACATGCTGACCACACTTGATGCAGCCCAGGATACAGCTGGTATTCTGGGCTGATGCAGCCCAGGATACAGCTGGCATTCTGGGCTGAGAGCACAACATTGTCTTATGTCCATCCCCCAGCCTGTATTGATACTGGGGTTTGCACCAACTCAGATGCAGGAACCTTGCATGAGGTTAACACAGGCACAATTTTCAAGCTAGTCCAGATCCCTCTGGGTAGCTTCCCATTCCTCAGGCATGTCCACCACTCACCTTGGTGTCATCTGCAGACAGGCTGAGGGTGCACTAAATTCCACTATGTCATTAATGAAGATTAATGAAGCGCTACCTTGTGTAGCTGGAGTAAGAAGACTGTCCATAGGCTCTCCTTGATCATTCATTCTGTAGTAGACACCAACCATAAAGGTCCTTTTGTTGCCTGTCTCTAATTCTTAACCATAAGCTTTCAGCCTGTTTATGGCTGTTCTTCAGAGACAGCTTTTCATACTCTATCTGTGTTTTGATGTAGAGTGCAATGCCTTCCCCCCTCCTTCTTTGCCTGTCCCTTATGAAGGGCCTGTAGCATACAAGCAATTGAGCATATAAAACTCTTGTCTTGTATCAGAAATAATGTAAACAGCAGGACTATGGAAGTGAGTGTACCTTTGCACTCAGCACTGGTGAGGCTGCACCTTGAGTACTGTTGTAACCCTCATTACAAGAAAGACATGGAGGTGCTGGAGTGCGTCCAAGGAAGGGCAACAAAGCTGGTCTGGAAAAAAAGTCAGGAGAAGTGGCTGAGGGAACTGAGTTTGTTTAGTCTGGTGAAAAGAAGGCTGAGAGAAGACCTCATCTTGCTCTCTATAACTACATGAAAGGAGATTGTAGAGATGTGGGGGTCAATCTTTTCTCCTAAGTAACAAATAGTAGGACAAGAGGAAATGACCTTAAGTTGTGTCGGGGGGGGGGGGGGGTGGGGGGTAGGTTGTATATTAGGAAAAATTTATTCCCCAGAAGTGTTGCAAAGCACTGGAACAGACAGCCCAGGGAAGTGGGCGAGTCAACATCCCTGGAGGTATTTAAAACATGTGTAGATGTTGCAGTTTGGGACATGGTTTTGTGGACTTGACAGTGTTAGATTTACAGTTGGACTTTATCTTAAATGTCTCTTCTAAATTATTCTACAGTTCTAGGATTCTATTATTGTACAACCGTTATACATGTTAGCTAACATATTAAGGCTTCAGAAGCATATGGTTTCTTGATAGCTATATGCTGAGTATGTCATGGATGTTCCAGTTTCTGAGCAATTCCATGGACAGTTTGAGCAGGCTAGCAGCCATAACCCACAAGCTTGTCAAGAAGCCTTTCAACACTTTTGCAGTACAGATGACTGAGATCCTGGATGCTGTTGAATTTATTAGTTTAGCCAGGGAGTATTTGGTATTCCTGTATTCTGCTAGGATTACTAATATGTTACCTCAGTGCTTACTTTGATATTTTTGTTCTCCTGCTGCCCTGCCCAGATGTCTGATGGTTTTGTTGATTTTCAAGGGTTTTTTTTTCCCTAAAGGCAGCAAATGGAGTCTTTTTGCTTCATTTACTGTTCCTGCTATTTTTCTAATTTACTCTCCCTCTTTCAGGTCTTGCTTGCTCTTGGATTGTGGCTACTTCTTCACCCATTTCTGCTAGAGGAGGATTAAGTACCTAAACACACAGTGACAAATATGTTGGATTTATTTTTATCATTTAACCCTCAACTCAAGAATTAGGCTTAAGGTTTTGAAAGAAAAGACTAATAGGAACTCTTCCTAATATACTTAATTCCTTCAGTCTGGTGATCAGTGCTGTCTCTCTGGTGTAGGATGGACATAATTTGAAGGAGCTAAGAGCCTCAAGTAAGAACTCAGCTAGGAAAAATATGATTCTTATGATGTGAAATATTTACATCAGTAAAGCAATTTGAACTGCTACAGGATCAGAACTTTATCTTCTTTTAGTTATCTAAAGACATAATCTTGAATCCCTGCAGCAATAATCTGTTCATTCATACCTCTCAGTTAATTTTGGGGATGCCAAGAATTTTGCAAGAAAAATAGCAGTAAGACATTGCGGTCTTTAACTGTTTGTTTGACCAGTCCATGCATAATTTTTGTTCATTCCAGTGGTAAGCTTAGTTTTCCACAGTTAATATTGTCCATGAACAGAGCATTAATACTGTATCAGATTAGCTGTTGCTAAAAGACAAGTAATTCCATGGCTTGGCCAAGTTCATACTTACAAGGGATTTTATATCACTATGTAGTGTATATACCTATATATTTGTAAGTAGGAAAGACAGCTTATTTGACCAGATGATCCTTGAGGTCCCTTCCAACCTAGTATTTTATGATTCTGTGACTTCTTATATAAGACCTTTATATATATATATATATACTTGTCACAGGCTTATCCTCAAATGACTGCAAAGACATTTATTTGTACCTTTATAAAAGCAAATAAACAGAAAACAGACATATTCCACTCAGTGAGATAAAACTCAGCAGATTAATAGATTATAGATTTAGATGTCAATTTTTTTCTGATACTTGGAAGAATATACATCTGCTGGTAAAAAATTAGCTGGATAAAAAGTTATGGCATTTTCAGCATTATTTTGTCTTTCCATACCAGGGGCATATGAAACAAAACATTCACTCATTTTTAAATATAAAACTACCAATCATATGTGCCCAGTTTCAGAGCATGCTTTACAGTTGTGAGTTGTAAGCAGACAAAACCAAATCTTTTCACAGTCTAGAGGAAGTGTCTAACTTTCTGGAAAGCTGTCCTCCAGTCTTACTTGTCCTTTGAGTACAGTTAATATGTCTTTCCACTCAGTGCCCATGTCTGGTAAATACCATTCTTGAAAATATATGCACAGTCCAAGCATTTTGATTGCTATTATGGATTATTCAAAGCTGCAAACTGACTAAAAGATTAACATTTCTGTGTTTGGCCTATCTTGTACATTTAACCTCAGCCTTTAATTCAGTGAAACATCCTTATATTGCACCTACAGATTTCAGTGAGAAATACACAGTTAATTTTAGCTTGACTGTTTTCAGGCCTATAATACACCTTTTAAAATTTCTGCCTTTTATTCATTTACAGTAGCCATATTAATGAAATGATACTGATAATGATACAGTAGTAGATGATGCTGCTAAACTGCATTCATTTACTGAATTTTCATCAGTATTACATTTAGCCACACAGACCATAAGTAACATGATGCTCCTTTTTTAAAAAAAAAAAAAAAAAAAAACAAACACAACTTTCAAATAAAGAAGCTGTTAAGTATTTATGCTGTTATGAGTACTTAGATCTGGTCCTGCAATTAGAGCGTGTAAGAAAATGTGTAACTTCTGCTGAAGGCTTAGAACCTAACCCTGTGGACAGCAGTCATCATAACTTCAACTATCCAGAAGGCAAATGAACACATCTGAGTTGATCATCCTAGTCTTCCTTTGTCATAAAGGAAGAGATTAAGCATTTCCCAAACATACTTTCCCTCATCAGTTTTAGACATTTGCTTCAGAAAATAGTAATGTCCTGTGAGTGTTAATTTTCCACCATTTATTGCAAATGGCATCAGGACAGGTAGGTCAAGCTATCTGTAACATAGATATTTATGTTTGGTTGAAGGAATCCTACCCTAGATTTCAAAAATAATACATGCATTTGAAGCTTAAGACACGGTAGTACCAACAAAAGACAGATTCATACTGTGTATTCAATCATAGAATCACAGAATATGATTAAGACTGGAAAAGACCTCCAAAATCATGAAGTCAAATCATCAGTCCACCATTATTATGACCACTAAACAGTGTCTAACCATTTTTTTAACATCTCCAGGGATGGTGACTCCACCACTTTCCTGGGCAGCCTGTTCCAATGTTTCACCACTCTTTCAGTATAGATTTTTTTCCTAACATGTAATCTAAACCTCCCTTGGTGCAACCTAAGCCCATTACCTCTTGTCCTATCACTATTTATTTGGGAGAAGACACCAACACCCACATCACTACAACCTCCGTTCAGGTAGTTGTGGAAAGCAATTAAGTCTCCCCTCAGCCTCCTCTTCTCCAGGCTAAACAACCCCAGTTCCCTCAGCCGCCCTTCATAAGACATGTTCTCCAGACTACTTACCAGCTTTGTTTCCCTTCGCTGCACCCGTTTCAGCACCTCAGTGTCTTTCTTATACTGCAGTGCCCCAAACTGAACACAATACTCAAGCCTTGGCCTCACCAGTGCTGAGTATAGGGGCACAATCACCTCCCTACTCCTTCTGGTCACACTGTTTCTGATACAGGCCAGGATGCCATTGGCCTTCTTGGTCACTTGGGCACACAGATGGCTCACGTTCAGCCAGCTGTCCACCAGCACCCAAAATCCTTTTCTGCCAGGAAACTTTCCAGACAGTCTTCCCCAAGCCTGTAGCATTGTAGCAAGCCTGTAGCAATTACTCTGTAATAATCTCACTATTGACATATTTTGCCTTCTTAACATTAAAAAATGTTGACAGTTTCAATTAATGTGTAGATAAGTCCTGTTCTTTAAAATAATCGTCTAAATACTTAGTGAGACATAAATAATTCAGGTGGAAGAGACATTGTGGGACTCCTAAAGACCATAATCTATCAACAATTTGGAATACTAACATCAGGCATTCCAGCCATCTTTCTACTAAGAGTATTACATATGCAACCATGTCCAAAAGATGAAAGTAGAGATCTGACCTCCATTCAGCAACATAAATAATGAATACATCTGTCTATTTATCTACTTATCATCAATCTATTCAACTGAATCCTTCAGCTTGTTCTGTAAGTTTTGGTGGAAGAGAGAACTTGAGTCAGGGAATTAAAGAAGTCTGTAACTAGACCCATACAGCTTGAAAAAAGCTTCCTTGATTGCACTTGATCTCTGCAGAAGAGTCATAAATTACTTTTTTTCCTTGTACTTGTTCTAATTTCCACTCTTAACTTTAGACTACCAGAGTTGAAAATGTAGTTTACTACCTTTATTATTTTGTTTGCGCTAGTGTGATATACAAATGCTTTGTTTTGCTTCTATTGTCTCAATGCTAGAAATAACGTTCAGCAACAGTAGCACATTCCATGTAAGATGCTGCATAGACATTCTCAGAGAGTGAGTACTGTGTTCAGTTCTGGGCTTTCCAATTCAAGAAAGAGAGGGAACTACTGGAGAGGGTCCAGTGCAGGGCCACAAAGATGATTAAGTTTCTGGAGCACCTATGAGGAAAGGCTGAGAAAGCTAGGTCTGTTTAGTTTAGAGAAGAGGAGGCTGAGGAGGGTCTTATCAATGCTTATATATATATCTAAAGGATGGGTGTCAAGTATATGGGGCTAGGCTCTTCTCAGTGGTGTCCAGTGACAGACAATGGCCATAAACTGGAAAACAGGAGGTTTAACATCAACATAAGGAAATGCTGCTTCACTGTGAGGGTCACAGAGCACTGCAACAGGCTGCCCAGAGAGGTGTTAGAATCTCCGTCTCTGGAGGCTTTCAAAAGCCACTTGGATTTGTTCCTATGTGATCTACTCTGGGTGATCCTGCTCTGGCAGGGGCTGTTGGACTAGATGATCGCTAGAGGTCACTTCCAACCCCTACCATTCTATGATTCTATGATCTTTGAACTGGTTAATGTTCATGTAAGGAATCAAATCGATTGAACAGGATGGCTGGTTGCTATTTGAATCATCATGCAAGTCCCTGTTGAAAGGGCCCTTTCAGCAGTACCTTCACCCAAATCAGCTGAGACTTTTCAAACTATTCTAATCCAGATGGCTGATGGTCCTTGTCACGGTTTAGGGTCAGAGCAGCCCCTCAGACCTAACAGATGCTCTCTGTTAATCCCCCTCCCTCCCCAAAGGGGAAGAGAAAAGGAATAAGGGAGAGAGACTTGGTGATTAGAAAAGGAAACTAGAACAGCTTTA
>JANIJG010012245.1:0-40061 GCA_024611175.1 Megaceryle torquata
TATCTAGACATTTTTTCTTTCATATAATTAAAGTCCATGTTAACAAACTAATTGCTTATTTTAAAAGTTACTCCACCTAGATTAGGCCACAGATGGTGTCTCTGTCTTAAACACAGTATGAATTTTGTAAGCAAAACATCTAATACTGTGGGTAAGGCAGGATTATATTGGAGACACAGTTAATTTAAGTGTCAAACGCTTTTAAGAGTTGAAAGTGTTCACTCATAACTTATGAATTCAGCATATGTTATAAATTATGTGCATATAATGTAAAAAACAGATGAATTCTGTGTAATGTCTTTTTTTAATTAAGAGATTAATTGGCCAGCATGTATTAAAAAAGTAACCAAAAGTCAAGATTAGGAGAGGTGAAGCTGCTCTTCTTAAAAATAAAAAAATAAAGGGAATAAATGAAACAATCCCCTGGAAAAAAATCAATAACTGTACTGGGAGAGGTGGAGGTGTCTGTTGTTTGATGCTCCAAAGTAGTTTATAAATTACACTTGGAATGAATTTATTTATTTTTACAAACACATAAATGTTGACATTCTTGACAGTCCGTGCTAGCTGAAAATCTCCTGTTCAGACTGAAAGCCACAGTTTTTCCTTCTTGGAAGGGCTGGATATTTTGTCTTGATACATTTTACTGTCCTGATATCTTAACACTTTTTACTGACCCAAGCAGCTTCTCTGCTGCTACCAGGGTTTGGCAAAGACTGCTCAGCAAAGACATTTCCTGGCAAAAGAAAAACCAGGAAAAAAGAACTGCACAGTGGTTAGTAGTACTTTATGATTCAAGCTCAGATAAACTGAAGGACAAGTCTGGAACAGGAAATAACAAGGAGCTGTAAATAAAGGTCATAAATGGTTCACATCAGATGCACACAATGGAATGTTGTCATGTATGCACTCTAGTCAGCCGTACATTGAAAGAGCACTAGGTCTTGTCACAATGCTTTCCAAGATGTTAAAAATAATAAATAAATTTTAGACCTTTCAGCCAAAATGAGTAGGATAAAGACTTTTCATCTATTTACCAAATGAAATCCAAGATATCTCCCTCTTTATTCTCTAAAACCCCCCAGGAATCAAAGTAGATTGTTTGTCTTTTCTGAATGTTTTCAAGTGTTCTTGGATTACTGTTTTCCCCCTTTTTTATTGTTGTCTTTATGGAAACCAGGAAATGCTGAAATATTTGAAACACTGCAAAACACCTAAAACTATTACCTTCTTCAGTGGTCTGAATCTCTCCATGTATGCACACTTCAACAACCACCAGCAATGAAACATCCTCTGGGAGCCGAAATTAGGCCTTTGAGTCTTGCTAAATGCTTTATGAGGAGTTGAACTTGAAAAAAGCCAAGTGCCCTTTCCTACTGAGGTGATCACAACAAAAATAAATGATCAGGCAGAAAGGAAATGCCATCAAAACAATACTTGGTGGAATAAGATTAACATTCACCCCACAATGCTTACAGGAGAGAAAAAAGTTAACTTCTCTATAGTTCTAAAACAAGCAGCAAAACCTAAAACCAAAGACCAGTTCTTCCAATTCTCATTCCCCTACCCAAGCCACTAGGTCTCACGTTAACTAGATGCCTCAAGGAAAGGTTGAAGAACAGACTGCTTTTCAATTTAATTTACACTAGCAAAGAGCTGAAGGAAGTGTCAGCCTTCACACAAACAGCATAATCAACTTATGAATGAAGTTTCTGGATCCACATTTAATTGAATAGACTAAAAACATATTTCAACAGAATTTGAATAAAATCTTTAGGGAGAAATCCTGGTTCTGCTGGAGCGAGTAGGAGCTTTGAGTTCCTTAAGCATTGAAGTCAACAGTTAAGGAATGAAGAAAGCTGTCTGGAGTTTACCACAGAAAATAGTCAGGGCTTCTCACCTCCAAGTTCAGCCTTCACATTTAAATTCTACTGAGGATAACTACAACAGTCTGCCAATTTCAATCTGCAAAAATGCAAGCAGAGCCAGACAGACTTCTTCTGTGCAATCTACTGGAGATAGCATCACAAACCTTCTCTGTCTCACTTCACATCCTTTGAAGTGGCAGACCACCACATCTGACTCACAGGCAAAGCATGAGAATCACTGCAGTCATATTGATGGAGGTGCTCAGACTGCTATGGTAAGGACCAAAAAGAAATCTTAAACACTGAAGAGGAAACAAAACCTCCACACATCACATAAACAAGAGACGCTATCCTGCTCCCAGGGAAGCCAATGATAAAACACTCACTGACATAAATGGGAGCACATTCAAGTCTCAATTTTGGTTAAATTTGAGAAATGTTCAAGCAGTAGTTTTTGTCTTCCCCTTTACCCTGTCTATAAAAGTGAACGACTCCATCCTCACTAAATCATTCTCATATTTGTCAGCATCCTGCCTCTCCCAGCGTGGCGGGATCCAAGCAGCCAAGCTGTTTATAGATACACACAGATTTGTGCATGATTTTAATTTTATTTGACTCTAGAGAAGAGCGAGATTGCCGGGGATGGTTTCTGACACTATAGGATTCACTCATTTTCTTCATTCCCCTCATATTTGCAAAAGCAGTGGTAATACAATCAAACTGTAAACCTCCTGTGGGTGTGGCAAGAGATACAGCCCATAAATATCTGTGAGAGCTCATATATGAACTACTTACAATTTTAAAAACTTGATTCAAAGACTTTCAAAGACACTATGGTATCCATAGATACAGGAAGGCCTCTTGTCAGAGTCTCAAAAGTCATTAAAAGACACAGATACAATAATGCCACATTGATTTGGGAAGTTATTTGGTATATAATCTGCTTGGAAAGAGTTAAAGAACTCTGCAAATCTTGTATTTGCATCAATATTAATCCCACTAAAATTGGGAATTGAGGATCTTTAATCCCATTGACTTTACTGATGGATAGGTGGGCTTTTTAAAGTTTGTATTGTTGCTGCCTAACTGTCCAAAAGGGACAATTTGGAATGGATTGATGCTACCGAGATACTGAACACTGATACCAAAGTTAAGTGCGAGTGCTCACCTTCAACATTCAATTTCAGTTCAACAGTCACATTTTCAAAAATTTGTTTCCCAAGTGCCTCAGTCCCACATGCATTCACCTATAGATTTCCATCCACTCAGCAAGGTTCTACTGAGCATCTTATTTCCTTTGATTTATGAGTCTCTCCAATTGGCAAGAGCAAGTCAAAGCCTGAACATCTTGAAGAAAGTCAGAGGGATATCATAAATATGCTTGCATTTGTTTCAGTATGTGGCATTTGCTGCTTGTTGAGTGAGTGAAAGTCTCAAGGTCTACAGCAACTGGAAAATGAACAAAGGAAGCATACGGGGAACAAGGAAAGTAAAAGAATATTGACCAAATACGCCACCTTTTCTCACACATATGCACATTTGAGAATAATCAAAGAAAAAAATAGGTTTTATGTGTTAAAGGGAATTGACTACACAGTTTGTCTTTGTGGTATAGTCATCTTTCTGCTTAGGGTGATGTGGCTCTTCCAGAAGTCACTTACTGAAATTTTCAGTGTTGTTTGAGCTTAATACTGAGACCAAATAGTCTGAAATACGACTTCCTGAATAGCCGCACATAGTTCTCTGACAGCATTTTTGCCTCACAGAGATGTTACAGGGGTGGGCTCTTCCCACTCCCACACACACTCCTTCCCCCTCTCCTCCCCTCCCAAATATTTCCTTTATTGTGAACATCAGAGAAAGCTCCAGGAGAGTAGCTGTGCATCAGTCAGCCCCCATGCTGGCTCTCCTCAGGGGTGGGGAGCAGGCACTCCAAAGCTATCCTGCATGGCAAGTAGGGTCTGTCCTAATTACTAACAGGCTAACGTAGCAGTTACCAAGCTATGTGGGGATCTGAAGATGATTAAGTCTCCCCTGACATCACTCCCAAAGACAGTTACTCACCCTCCTCCAGCTTTCCCCTTCTTTTATAGGTGAAGAAAGGCCACAGCTAACATCACTGCTTCTGCAGTAAGGCCAAAAACTAGAGGAGAAAGTGATGGCTAACCGCACAAGCTTCATGGTATAAAGTTTGTTCATGAATATAAAGCATTCCTCAAGTACAATTAACAGCCACTGATCCCAAAACTGCCAACATCTGATGATTTATCATTTATTTTACTTACCACCATTTCAAAGCCTTATCTTCAAGAAAACAAGGCAGATGAGCACACTGTCTGTTGTCTCAGTTCAGTACTTAGCTTTGGATGTTTTTAGCTTATTCTCTACTGAAATGAAATGTGCCATGTAAAATAACATCAAATGCAGTTTAAACCTGGGTGAGCTGGCTTGGTTAGCTAAGGTTCCCTGTACACACAATACTGCAGAAAGAGAGCAGGCTGGAAGCATTCAAGTACTGCAGTCTTCTCAGATATATTAGTACAGCTTTGTCCAATAAAATGGACCTGTCTGATATGGGTAGACCATCAGTGAGGTGTCTAAGAGAAGACACTTGTCCAGCAGAGAAAACTAGCAAAAGTTGAGCATGGAGAAATCTTTGGCACACTGAATAAGTTCTGTAGAGGCACATCAAAGAATATTCACAGGCAATCCAGAGGAAGTCAGCAGAAACTCCAGTAACTTAAAAAGTTTGGGACCACAATATAAGCTGTTGGCATTTACGGAAATTGCAAACATAAATCAAATACAGAAAATAGCACTTTAAAAAAGAATTTTATTTATTTATTAATAAACTGTGCTTCCATAATCTAGACCATACACTGGCACAGGCAGAAACGTATCAATTTTCACCTTCTCATTCAGGGCAGTTTATGGTGTCAAACTAAAAGAACACGAAATTACGGTAAGCGTCTAGTGAATGGAAGGTTTTCTTTAAAGAAATAAATATGAATAGATAAGTCTTAATAAAAGTAGTTAAGCAGAAGGCAATGCAGAGAGGCTTGTCAGAGGTCTACAACATTGTGAGTGAATTGCTGGTTCTCAAACTTTACTGAACATTTTCCAGCAATGTACTTAGCATGTGACCTTTCTGTGGCTCCACAGTTTCCCCAACTGTTTTCATAGCTCATAAAACGTTTAGGAAGTGTTTATAAAAACTGCTTGAGGAAACCGTGCCACAAAGAACTTGAGCTTCACGTCTCAGCAGTCCAGCTTTGATTTAGTTCTCTTCGATGGGATTTCATTTTGCAAATGCCCCACTAACATCTGCATGTGGGTCCTCTTGGGATAGCACTGAGACATAGTCCAGTTTTATGTATATTACTTGGCCAAGTTCCTCCAGCATGTGATGGTTGACTTGCCTCCCTCATGAAATCACACATGTAAGTGTTCCCCACACATACACTTACTGATGGTCACTTTCAGTGATCTGACTGTGTTGGGAAGAAATATTATGTTATAAACACCATTGCAACATCTGCAATGGATCCTTTTGGAACCCGACACATGAACCACCAAACCCGGAGAGCACTCTCGCATCAGAAGTCCATGACTGATGGTGCTTGACCTACTGCACGTCAAGCTCACCCTGCCTTTTTATGCATGCTCAAGCAGCCTGTGTGGAAACACACAGCCAGAGAAGTGTCATAGATGAGCTCTCAGTATATAGCTCTCTGGAGAATGTTTGGAGACTGCAACAATGAAACACAATCATGCAAGAACAATAAAGTTTAAAACCAATATTTTACTATGCTTAATTAACTAAACCAAACATTCACAGCATTCTGGTGGAACTCTAGTCTTCAGCCACAGACTCATGACTTCCTGAGTCTCAGATATTAATTAGCAATTATCAGTAGATTATAAATATGCTCAGGATAAGAAGCCTTTCCCCCCAACTGAAAGACCCTCCATGGACTTACTATACTGTAGCTTTCAAGTTAAATATCAGCAAAACATTGCACCAAATAAAATAAGTTGTTCAGTCAATGTATCTTATTTATAAATTAAGAGGGCAATTCTGCTAGTAAACAGGAAATGCTCTGGTACACACACTTTTAAATATAGCCATTTTTAACCTCTTATATGCACAAAGGGAACATCACTGAGCAAATTGATGGCCCTGTCCACCTGTCTAGTCATACTTCACAAATGACACTTGAAGCCATTCATGTACCAACTTCCAGGCACCTAAACTAGTTACCAAACAAACAAAAAAACAACTAAACAAAACCCAAACAAAACAGAAATACCCCAACCAAAAGACAAAGAAACAAAAATGCGACAAACAACAAAAATCACCACAAAAAAAACCCAACGACTATCCAAAAGAGTGCCAGCAACAACTATGCCAAAGATTTTATTCTATTTTTCTGGTAGAGATTTCACATCCTTCTTAACAGAGTAAAAGAATCAGTATTTGTAGTAAAAATAAATTATGGCCTACACATAAAACTTTTAGCACGTACTTTTGACAATAGAACTTTTCCAGTTCTAGGCTGTTTTATGATACTACGAAAAATGTTATTCCAACCGAGGAATCACTTCTGTGATTTTTTTAATGTCTAGTCAAGAGCACACATTCTCACCCCTGTTAATTAATTATACACTCCTAAGCACTAAATAAGCAGCAGTCATTACCCTTGAGGGAAATGCATGACATACGCATTGGGTGTTGAACATAAAAAAAACCCAAAACAGCTTCAAACTGGTTATTTGGTTCCCAGGCTTAGCTCAGGAATTCAAATGATGTCGTCAGTGGAAAAGAGCTACCCCATTCCTAGCTCTGAGGACTGCAGGACTCTAGGAGTTGCCAGACCACATAATGGTGACTTTTTATCTAGACTTCAAGTTAAGTTACCATTAAGCTCAAGCCGTTTGGGTTTTGACTCCACCTAGACAGCTATGGGAGCGACAGGGAAAAGTGAGTACCCCTTCTACAGTCCTGACATTATTTCAGAGAAATGAACAAATTGCAGTATGACCCTGTGAATCTTTTTTTTTTTAAAAAGTCAGCTCCACTAAATTTTTCCAAAACCTGTTACTGGCTACCTTCTATCAACAAAGACGGCTCTGCAGTGCACACACACCATATTACATTACCTGCTTTACTTCATTTTTCTTCCCCACTGAAAAACAAAAGCTTGCAGTAGTGTTCTCACTCCCTTACACCTTAACTGGATGACCCAATGCAAGCATTTCTTATCATCTTGATGGCTAAACAGAAACACAAAAGTCAAAAGCACTGCAGATCTGAGGAATAAGGTCAAGTGAGAGAGGTCTGAATTGTGGCAAAATGTGATGGTTTGTAACTTCTTTCTCTGAGTAACTAGCTGCATACTATACTACAGGTGGTTAGAGTCTATTTGTGGGAGTACATCCCACAAATAATTTAATTTCACAGCTATGGCTTTTTTACTTGAAGGAGTGGCCAGCACACCCTGTAACAGCTGCAATACTCAAGTTATAGGTTCTAAAAACTGGGGTTTGTGTCTGCTTTGCTGCTAAGGTAAACCATAAAAAGCATAACTGAGAAGGCTTATTTTGGAAGCATAGAAAAAAAAAACCACCACAAAACAAACAAACAAACAAAAAACAAAACAAACACACACCACACCAAAATATCTTTCTGCAGTGATGAAAGAGGGCTTTGGGATATTGTCGCATCCCTGCTCACCAAAACCATGGAGAGAATATAAGAGCTGACATTATTAATAAAGTAAAAATGTACACAGCTCTCCCTCTCCATGCCTAAAATATCTATTTCACAGGAACCCAATCTCAAGAGCCTTATTTTCTAACAGACAAAAACCAGGCAAGATTCACATCTGCCTTCTTCAATGGGATAGACTGGAAAGACCCAATATTTTCCAGTAATTGAAAGCCTCAGACACAGTGTCTCCAGAGCAAAAAATCAACATAGAAACTTAAAAACCAAAATAC
Organism: Megaceryle torquata; assembly: GCA_024611175.1. Lineage (NCBI taxonomy): Eukaryota > Metazoa > Chordata > Aves > Coraciiformes > Cerylidae > Megaceryle > Megaceryle torquata. Next base: position 7,869 of record JANIJG010012245.1, read on the forward strand.
CCCAACCAACCAACAACAAAAACACCCCCCCCCCAAAAAAAACCCGCCACCAAACACCAAAACCCACACACAAACAAACACAACCCTAAAACATCTCCCTCCCCTCAATGTCTCAATTTCAAACAGGAATAGACAAAAACATTTATCAGACTCATGAGTTTATAGTAACAGTCCAAAACAGCACAAGCAACATTTCCCATTAAAAAGGGCAGTCTCATATGAGGTGGATTCCCAGTCTGCCCAGGATCCATGGCATAGCTGTCTCCTTTTCTGCCCTCCTGTTTCCAGAGAATAGTACAGTTGAGAAGCTCACATATCCATGCTCTGAAAGTCTGTGCTCACCACTTGTCTTGAGAATGAATGCATATTTTTGGTATTTAAAAGTCATGTAATTAGCTCATAAATGAAAACAATATAATAGCAGCACTAAAGAGGCCAATTAAAGTCACATATCCTAATGCTTCCTCTCGATTAAGGAAACATCTATTGACATCACTACTACCCCTATTATCCATCTCTGCTTGGAAATCACAGAGGTAGACTGAACATTACCAGTTCTACATCACTATCACATCACTGTTTGTTTTACTAAGGTTTATAAAGCTATAACAATATAGAAATAAATATCATCTTCAAGGACCTTCCATTCAAACACATGCTTGCTTCCAGTAGTTTCTCTAGATATTAGAAATTTATCTTTGTGCTTCCTCAAAATACACATGACTTCATCAAAATATAAACCAACCTAAAACTGCTGGAAGGAAGAAGGATTTAAAGTTACTGTGCTCAAAGGGGGTAGTTCCTTCTTTGCTGAGTTAAGCTGCAGTTCTTCAATTGTCATTGTCAAGCAGGAATGAAAGACACAGTCGGCAAGAAACATTGGTAGATCTGGAGTGCAGTTCACAAGGGGAAATGCACTAGGATGGTCTTCGGTATAAGCCATGACCATTCATGGTCATAGTAAGATCTTTCTTCATTCTGCTCAGAATGCTCCCCTCCACAACAGGACATATTGCTGATAATTTTTTTTCCTTGTATGAGAAAACTCAGATCTATTTTAGAAATCCCCTTTTAGCTAGCTTCATAACACATTAGCTTTATGACAGTTAATGCTGTAGACATACACTCACATCTACAAAACAAGTTCACTGTCCTGCTACACTAATGAGCTGTAGCTGAATGGTTTTCTTCTAGAGGTAAAACAGATGAAAGAATATTTATTTTAAGAAAATCAAGTAAGTAGATAAACTAAAAGCTTCTACATGGGCCTTTTTCCAGAGGGTTAGAATAGAGTGGTTAAACAGAGATGGGGAAATGAATATTTATGCATAACCAAGGCTATGGAACCAGTCATCAACCAACATTTCTGCAGAGGCAGCAGGACGACCATGAACTCTGCTCACGGGGACACATCCAGTCCTGCAGATCTTCCACTCCACCCTAGTGGGGGGCCTGCATGGCCACTTAACAGCTCCACCAGAGCACATACCACATCCTCCACCTAAATTAACTGACAAGTAGAGCCATCCAAGTTATTTGCTTGTCATGCACCCAATCCACAAGCCTATGGCAGGCAGTGATGGCAAGAAAGGTGTCTGGTGTCTTAACAAGACCAAAATCAAAGTGCATTCCTACCACCTGAGCTGACAAAAGGACTGATGTTGTGCACTTGAGTGCAATTCACATAACCTTTTTTTTTTTTTTTAAACACACCATTTCTCAGCTATGATGCATTTCTGTCATTAACTTAGGAATTGTCTTACAATTCTCAATCCCATAAAAGTAGGACAGGGTTGCTGTAGAGCACGGTTATGTCTTGAACTGGATGGCAGCCCACTATTTAAAAGGCACCTTGCTTGGTTGATGGAGCTGTGTTTCTGCCAGCCTTGGAGCACAGGCAGCCTAGTCTCATGTGGTTTTACTTGTGTATTTGTTTCCCCCTTTATTGTAGATTCCACACCTGAATATGTAATCTTCAATGGTGTTGTGTGTGCTTGGCCCAAACTAAAACATTTTATGCTCCAGCCTTGCATTTCCCAATACATAGATGAATATGAAGGATTTACACACACAGAGTACTTCTGATCTCCTGCTGCGAGTGGTAGTTCAGCAAGATAGCTTTTTTTTGGCAGGAGTGGGGGGAGAAGAGAAAGAGGGAATTCCCACCTTCTTGCAATGGGTCTAGGACCTCAATTTAATAGAAGGCAACCAAATGACCTACAGAAGCATCTCATGCCTAATACTTTTTGCAAGGCAAAACTCAAAGTCTTCTTGCTATGGCTTCCATGCTTTTCACTGTATCATATCATGAAAGGATATCACATATACAAAAAAAAAGTAAAAAAGATCGTGTTTGTTTCCTAGGCTTAGAAAGAACTTATCTAGTGTTTAAGAAAAACAACTTGAAATGTCAGCAAAACTAAACATGTTCTGCATACTATCAATCTAATACAGTATCTAGCATCTTATTGTCTGTTTTTACCAGAACACATTTTTCCTCAAAATAATTACTGGCCTGACAGCTCTATATTTATTTAAAAATTAATTATAAGACAAGTACAGTTCATATTCCTGATTACAAAAGTATCAAAACAGATAAAACAACTTCAGTAAGTACTCTGTAATCAAATTAACAAAAGCAAAATGCCATATGTATCTTCTTTCTGCATTCCTCTGAGCTACTAAAACATCTCATCTTTTGAATGTACCACTATAAAAATCAAAGAAATATCAAACCAGTTTCATTATTGTCAGGTCCAATTAATTTATGCATGTCATTAGTCTTTCTGAAAGACTATAGGCCAAGATAACACCCCACTTGCATTTGTTTGTACCCCTATCACTCTGTGAGAATTCTAAAAGCAAAATCTTCCCAGATTTTATGACCTGGCTATAGAATACACAAAGAAAACTTAAGTTATCTATAATGAGTCCTCTGCCCGTAGAGGAGAGATGCTAAGCAATATTGGCTTACCATTGCTGGAGTGTAAGTCATTAACGCAAATCAAAACCAAAAAAGCCAGGACAAGTCACCAGAGCTTTGAGAGAAGCTTTTCCACAGTACAAAGAAGAATTTTCTGATAAAATCCTCCTTTGTCCTAAATAACAGACCAGTGTTACATGCACAGTGATTTACAGCACAAGCTTCAGTGTGAACATGGACAAGTCCCAGTCCTGCATTTACTAGGAAGCCTTCAGAACAAGCTTGTTCAGGTACAGCCAGAAATTTGAGTGGTACACAACAGCCAACACTTGGAACACCTGATCTCAGCATATTTGTACATTCCAAATGTAGCAACTTATTGCTTCCTGGCTGATTGCTAATACATCTGTACGTTTGCATTATGCCTGGGGTAGTTGTAGGTCTCCAGCAGCATTTTAATAAGAAATTTTATACATATTTTCTGAATTCTATTAACAAATTTATCACACAAGACACTCCCAGGAAATTACAAGGCATCAATATGCTCACAAGTGCTCCACTACTCCTGAATATTAAGAATTCTACTGACTCAAAGGTACCTGTAGATAACATTCAGAAAATTTAATTTGCTAGGGACAATTGTTTTTCTGTGTTAACGTGCTCACAATGCCTATCCTCCACTGACTCAAGCACCCAATGTGGGCATGAAAGGAAAAGAGTAAATATTTACAAGGGATTGATGTATTAAAGACTGATTATCCTTTTACCTGAGTAACTCAGGGTGGGAGGGGAATCCCACTACAAGACATAAGAAACCCATTTATTTTCAAAGAATTGACAGTCCATCAAATAGCTAAAGACAAAAAGCTATGGAAAAACCAGACTGCCACATCTACTGTCAATATTGATATCCAGGTTCTACTTACTACCTTGTGACAACTGTCTTTGGAGTCAAAATCTGCCCATATTTCATGTGAGTCAGTAGGAGGTGTTAAGTTGGAGGAAAATGCAAACTAGACATTTCTGAGCTATTCTAGAAGACCATGGCTCCACCCTGAGCAAACCTGCAAGCTGACAAACACATGGCCCCACCTGACATTTTATGCATGTCAAACCTGTCTCCACCATTATAACCTCACGTGCAAGGCAGCAAGGAAGCACCAACTAGATATCCACAAACTGAACAGAACCTTCTCACCTAAAGACACGCTAATTCCCATATGGACACAACTGGTCAGGGAAGCAGGGATGCAATACATAGCTAATGGTTGGGGCTTTTTTTTCTGGGTCCCTCCTCCTCTCCCCAACAGAAACTTGTTGGCTGGGGGGAGAAATTAATTTAGAGCTTTAGCATGAGGAAAACTATCTTGTTTATTGACCAAAGTGAAGGATGCTTTCTTCATGTACTCAGAACTGTTCAGTTACAGTGATACATACAGGAATACACAGTAGTTAAGTAAATGTGACTTGCTTTATGAGGAACAGTGCTCTCATTGAGGAGAGACACCAGTGTTTTGAGACAATTTATTTACATGTTTTAGAGCTAGAGCAATCAGTAAGTCACATACTCATGCAGAAAATGGCATGTTTGTTACTGGGGAAGGGCTTCAAGTCCTTAAACTCACCTTAGTCATTCCTCCTACTTAGAAAACCATTTATTAAGAAAGGGAAGACCCAACAATACAGTTTCAAATTATTGAAAAGGGAGTTATGAACATTAAGAAAAAGACTAAAATTCATTCTAGGAATCCAACAATTCATCTGAAAAGATTGCAGTATTTTGAACTTGGCAAGGTTTACTGAATTCCAGGAACTAATGATTTAAAACAAACAAACAAACAAACAATTACAAAAACCAACCTCTAAATGGTAATCAAGTTATCATAATTTCCCCAAGGAATTTCAGCTAATTAATTTCTTTCAGGATCACACTGAATACAGCACTTCTGAATAGCTTCCAGTTACTGAACACCAGCCTTTAAGATAAGCAATCTTTAGCCCCTTTCCTTTGCATGTTGACTACAAAACAGAAACCCCAACCAGTGACTCCCATTCTTTTGCTACCCTGTTCACTTGTCCTCCCATCCTCACCCTTCTTGAGGTCCCTTGTTATACTGTCCTGTTCATGAAAGAATCAAAGTGAAAACTAAGTAGGTAACTGGACAGGTTACTTGGGTAAGACATTTTAAGTTACACATTCTGGTTTCATGCCCACCCAAGGGTCTGAAGCAAAGGAAACCTGGTGGTCCAACCTAAGCTCCATAGCAGAGACATGCTTTATCACCAAAGTAAAATACATGATCCCACAAAATCTGAAACACATCTGCTGCCTTTTTACAGAGAAATGAAAGCTGACATGAATGGAAATTAGATTATCTCCTTCCTCCAGAGGCAGTCTTCCTCCCAGTACAGAGGTATGCAAATTAAAAATTAAAGAGTTCATATTTCATTGCTTGCACCATAGCTGTGACTAGACAGACAATATCACCTGGTTTTTTCCACTCTCTCCACCCCCCAATCTCCCTGACTTCAGTTTTCCAAATATCCCTCAAAATACAAATATTACAATAATATAGAGGAGGGGGGAAAACAGACATTTAAGCAAAGCATTAGTTATGGAAATGTGCTGAAATTGGAAATCCCGTGGTTTTGTATAAAGGAAGACAATACTGTCACATAACCTCATTAAAACACACGATTCTCATTGATTCTCAAAACCCATAAATAAACACTAGGAAAATAATTACAAAAATTTTAAGGAATTGTTCTTGTGAATTGGAAAAGAAGAGACACGGCAAAAGAAAATATTGTCAGATTTGCAATTGCAAGCTAGCCAAGAATAGATACTTTTAAAAACAAGCTTATGTTTCACAAATATTTACAATAGACGAAAAGCCTAAAGGCATTTAAGAAAAAAGCCAGGAGTACAGCAGTTACATCATTAAGGCCACCATGAAGATTTCTGGACTCTAATGAATTGGCAAGCCCTGCATAGACCCCTTTCAGAATTCCAGTTTGGTATTAACACAGATGACTTCTACCACACATGTAATCTGTAAACACACACATAAACCAACAAATGTAACACATTTTCATGACTGGGATATTTAAAGAAGCTGATTTGTCGTGTGTCCCCCTCCTCCCCGAGTACTGTGAACAATTTATCTTCCAGATGACCCATAATTTGTCTTGAAAATATATCCTATTTCATAAGCATTCAGAAGCAGGAAGAGTTCCATGATGTACCATGTTACTGCTTTATGTTGTACATTTTTAGTTCACTGAAATTTCAGAAATAATATGTTGGCCTAAGATACTATAAATATAAATCCACTAATATTGGCTTGTTTACACATTAGCCAAGTAATATGTCAATGGTCTGCTGAATAGTAGAAACTCAGGAAAGGACAGTAACACAATCACTTCTGATTGTCTGTACGTACCCTTCGATCCTCAGCCAGGTTTCACAATAATGAAATGGTTTTATCCATAAAGACGTGTACAGGTTCATTAAATCACGTTTGTTTTGCTGACTTGACCAAGGCAGGTTATCCATATAAAATAAGACACCAGTTATAACTCAGTGTAAGGTAACTGAATTACTCATCTTTCACAATACTTAAGAAACAGACATATATTTAACCCATTCAGCTATATTCCATATAGATTCAGCACTTAGATCCATTTCCTTTCCTTTCTGTTGCTTTAAATCTCTCCACTAATCTTAAAAATGCAGAAGTCTGAGGGCTTTATAGGAACCCTCAGTGATCTTGCTAGGACTGTCACCAAGCAGGACTGGCATCTCGCTCTCTAGCTCTGTTCTGCACGTTCATGTTTCTGTCCGGTAATTCAGGAGAGAAGTTTTGTTTATTCTTATCCAAGACAATTTCCATTGTACATGCTGAACCTCTGTTACTGGTTAGTCCAACATTTTAGAGCTCAGAACATGTAAGCACATTTTTTTCAGGAGTTGAGTATTAAAGACTTTTAAGTCAACAGGAAAATGAAAATGTGAATATGGTAGAAAAGAAACACTTTCCAGGGAAAAGACAGACATTTTTAAAAGCTTTTTCCCCTGGATCCTTTATGAAGTGTTTTTGATAGAAGCTGTCAAACAGAATTTGGTTTTACTTTTCCTAAGGCATGTTAAGGTGAGAAGGCAGACGTCCTGCCCATAACACTGAGCTCAGTTGTATGAAAAACAACTGAGTTGTATGAAAAACTTTTTTTCTGAGAAAAGGAGGTTTGAGGGAGACCTTATTTCTCTCCACAACTCCCTGAAAGGAGATTGTGGAGAGGGTGGGATTGATCTGTTCTCCCAGGTAACAAGTAATAATACAAGAGGAAATGGCCTCAAGTTGAGCCAGGGAAGGTTTAGGTTGGACATAAGGAAAAACTTCACTGAAAGGGTTGTTAAGCAGTGGAACAGGCTGCCCAGAGAGGTGATGGAGTCACCTTCCCTAGAGGTATTTAAAAGACATGTAGATGAGGTGCTTAAGGGTATGGTTTAGTAGTGGGATTGGCAGTATTATGTTAATGGTCAGACTTGATGATCTTAAGGGTCTCTTCCAACTGAAGAAGTTGATGACAGCTCAGACTAATTCATGCCAAATTGCTATGGACAAAATGCCTTTGTGTCACACAATTCTGCCATTATAAAACTAGCAATAACGCTCAATCCAGCTGGAGCATTCCTTGGGAAAATAAATGAACAGGCACTTCCCTCCCCCAGCAAACCAAAACACGTCCAGGAAGTATGTAGATGTTGCGCGGCTGTGGCAGCATGGCCGCTGGTCATCATGATAGATGGAGCTTATCCATCTTACCCTGAATTTACTCTCTGGCATGGAATTGTTGATTCCATGAGACTGATTTTATGTTCAAAGCATTCTCAAAGCTTTGCTTCCTTTGTGGCACATTCTGTATCCATCAACATCAAGCCACAAGCTCCATTTTTTCCTTGTTAATTATGCCTATGCTGCTCCACTCTGGCTTTGTTCATTGCAGAGCTTTGATAAATGAGCTTTCTGACCTCATCATTCTGAGGACACAGAGAGAAGTCCCATCTAGTTCCAAATTAAATGAAGAAAATAAGGAAATGGTTTGGTTTTCACATTAGAAATTGATGAAGTGTGCAGGGATGAGAAGGGAAGAAAGGAAAAATAAATAAATTCCAAAATTAACTAGACTGTACCAGTAGCTCTGATTTCCTGGAGCCACTGGGTCACCTGGCTCTGGATACGTTTCCACCTATAAAACAATTTTTCACTTGATTTTTGCACCAGGACAGCTTTCCAGTTTGAAAAATAGTAAAGTTCCTCTTACATGGGTATCTTTTCTTGTGATTACACCTTGTTTCCTCTGTTTAGTAACTGCACAAGCACTGCATTAGGACATAAGACCACTAAGAGATGTCCTGGCTTTGTGACCAAGTGACCAATTCACATTTAAAACTAACTTTCTGCTCAGTATTGTACTTCAAATATTACAGCTTGTCTGTGTCAGCTCACTTCTACCTCAGTGGAGCTAAGCAGAAAAAAAACCCGGCCTGTAGCTTAGTTTTGCAGTACAGTGACCTCTCCTTCTAACCCCAATGAAGGAGAAATACAGAAGGGCTGGGCAGGAAGTGGAGAAAGGAAAAAAAAAAACCAAACCACAAAACAGTCCTAAAAGCACAAACCCATGGCTGATCACTTACAAACTAATGACAAGGTCTTTGTAAGGGTGCTAACACCTGCTTCTCACGATAAAAATAATCAAACTGCATACTGTACTGGTACTAACCAGTACAATTACTGTGGCCAGCTCATATTAATTAGAGGAAAGGAAAGCAACAATACTATGATTCTGTAATACCATGAATAAAAGTGATTTCCAATTGCTTTACATAACCACCTAGGATTTCCAGCTTAAGCAGGTATAACATGATGACAAAACGTATTTAAACAGCAGTAGTCACCTGTCCACTCTTCATATCCCATTCTCAGTCAGGGAGGCAGCAGTTCCCACCAAAACTACAGGCTCAAAGGTCAGCTGTAGGACAGCTCACTCCAAGACCTATTCCAGCCCTCTGCTCACCAGAAGTGGCATTTGTGAAGCAGTGGTTTTCTGTGCTCTTCGTCCAGGGCATACTCAAACATCATGAGCTGCAACTGTCACGTCTAGGGTGCAGTAGCCCGATACTGTTACGAAGAGGAAGCACATTTCTTTCATTTATCACGTTAATTCCTGCTTTTTGCCTTTTTTCTATCAAACAAACATTCTTCACTTTTCAGTAAATTGCATCGCAATGTATCCAATGGTACCTAGAGGGATGAACAGCCATATTTAAATTCACTTAATTTCTTTGGTTTTGTGAAAACTTAAGAGTTTCAGGCATTGATGAATAAGGAAACAAAACAGATGATTCAGAAACAGAATCTCAGTTTTCCCATGATATGGCTTCTTTGTCTTTTCTCCTGTTTGTGTCGGATTTTTCTGAAGCTCTCAGCAGCAGGATGACAGAGCTTTTTTTCCTTTGCTAACTAGAAGTCATCATTACACCGAGTGGGGGTGGGGGGGAAGTAGTTTTCCTGTAAGCTGCCAAGCACTTTCACCTGCTGGCTTCAGGCTTAGATGTCCATTGCAAACAAGGCAGTAACATCGTAAAAGTTAAGTCTGCAATAGATATCCTAGAAATAAACCTCACTGGACAAATTCTGCACTGAAATAAATATTGTGCAATGTCCCAAGACTAAATGGGCTCACCTGTGGATACACAGAGATTGAAATAAGATGCAATTTGTCTTTAAATAATGAAGAGCAAGATACAGATTTCTGAGGTGACCAAAACTACTACATCTACAAGTGTCACTCCTGCCTGACAGGTCATTCAATCCTTCTGTGAATGCACATTTGGGCAGCGGGGCCACAAGCAGGCCTTGTTCCTTTCCTGCCATTCCTCCAATACAGTCCACAGCAGAGCAGTTCAGGTGGTAGGAGAAATGGCAATTCTCTGCCCCTTCACCACATGCATCAGTGTCCTCTGCACACAAGGATTTCTCTCCTGACATCTCTTATTCTCAAGCCTTTCTCGCTCTACATTTCAGTTATTTGGACTAGCCATCACTCTGGGATACTTTTGTTTCACATTCACTGGTCAGTTATACTAACCCAACACTTATTTTCATGTCAGTGCCACTTGGCAGCTCTCAGAACTTCTCTTCAACTACCACAAGTGGGATACCTGAATGTCTAACTTGATGGAGAGTAAGCAAAGTTAGTTAAATATGCACGCACAAAAAAATAAAATGGGTAGTAACAACCAAAGCTGATAAATATGTCATCAGCTCAGCAATTACCCAGTTGCACAGCATATCACAGTCCATCTTTTTCCATCAGTTTTCTTCATTACCTTAGTAGATGTGCCTATTAGATGCCTGTACCAGCTATCTATGTATTTGCATGCACACAAAAAGTATCTTACGTTCTTGTTGAGTAGGAAGAAAGCAGGGAAGGAAAGATAGATAGCCCTACAAAGTCATTACCTGTGTTAGTGTGAAGGTCTTCAAATCCTCTATTTTTAGAGGTATTGGATAACTTTGATTCTTACACTTACTTTTAAAAGCAAATAAATACGTTGATTTTTCAACTATTTAATTGGAGCTGTGGCATTTCACTTGAGTTTTCAACCACTCTCAATATGGGAAATTCAACAGTTCCTTACAGAAATCACATTCACGTATCTCCAGAGTATAAAATCAACTAACCAGTCAGTACACCTACTCCCAGAAACATGGGAACCCCCCAAAAAAGTCACAGTATTCAGGTGTCTTTCCTGGTGCCTATGTCTTTTTTTCATATGAATACCTCAGGAAAAACCCTGGATTCACCCTATGCTCAAGAAAAGAGAGAGGAAAAAGTTAAAAGGAGGGTTGTTCCGAAATAAAAATAGATTTTGAAAAGTGTGGTGACTTGTGTAACGTGCCTTCTGTTTCACTGACATGCAAGCCAGGCACATCTGATATTCAGCTGGGCTTTTTTCCCCCCACAAGATAGTAGGAGTATATCAAACATTGTGCAGCTTGCCACAGCAGAAAAGAGAGGTGTGCCATGTGACTTTCATTTGACCAACATGAATAAACTTGTCACTAATAGCTTTCTTAGGAAACTGTTGTCTTGAAATAGAAATCATATTTTGAAAGAGCGCCCACAACAGAAGTCATGGAATCTTTGGCCTTTGCATAACATGGAACATTTTCTGGGATAACCACTGTGGTACAACAGCCCTCAGGACTGCCTGGTTCTTGGCCTTCGAGTAACCACGTACATGGGTTTCAGATACTTGCTGCTCAGCAGCTGGAATAAGGCACCTTGAAATATCAAGGAAACTGAAGTCCAGATACAGAGACTAGCTATTAGGTTTTGTGCTAGTAATGGGCCAAATTGTGTTCATTTTACTCACAGGAGCCATCCAGCTGAGGTCAATGTGATGACTCACATGAGCAGAGTGCACAGGACTTGGCACAACGTGTTGCAGAAATGCAGATGTGGAAAGTACTCTACAGCCAAAGACAAACAACGAGATTCACAAGGTAAGAAAGGATTTGAAGTTGTTTCTGCTGACCTGTTCACGCACTAAGACCCTACCAGACAATCACAACTCCCTAACGGTAAAGTTTATTGCTAGCATGTTATTTATGGTTTCAATAACCACCAGGCAAGAACAACTTGCCAGTTCCACAGGAACCACTGACATTTTTCTGAGCACCTACTGCAAGATAGATCCAACTATTAGACCTTGAATAGAGAACGTAATTGAAGTTTCACAGTTCCCACAAGAGCACCTTGAGATATTAGCATTTCCCTACACCCAGAGCACAGGAAAATAATTTTCCCAAGACATAATCTGGAATTTCAGACAGTTTTGTTACTCAAGACTAAACTTACAATGCTATTCCTGGTATATTCCCCACACACTATAAATTAGATCTTCCATTTTAAAATTGTTTTTTTCCATGCTTTATTTATTTATTCGAAGAAGCCAAACTGGGGAAACATTGAGTTGCTGCATTAGTTTCCAGTACATTTTTTTTAAATTCATTAATCTGTTCACTTTGAGCAGATACTCTCAGATGGCTCAGCTTCATCTGTAACATGAAGGACCTGGAATAACTGTGTGTGAAAAAATTCTGAAGAACTGCAATCTTATGAATTTGCATTCCATTTGGAATAACTCATAGGCAGGAGGTTGGAAACTACACAGATTTTGACTTGTGGAGTGTTCCTGTGATTTTTCTCCCTTTGAGAGCATATTTAACTCTCCTTAAATAGACCAGTTCCATCCTACAACTTCAGATGGCTCACTAGATGCAAAGGTCAGCTGCACCATAGCTTGCTACATCTGCTACCCCATGAGCATACATGCTGCTTAAGTACTCTTTCCAGGTTCCTCCTTGACTGTGGTTTTTCCAGAACATCCCTTCAAGGAGATCTTCCAAACCACAGAAAAGGAAAACATTACAAGCTACTGCTGACTGTGAATTGCATTATCAGTCAGAGAGAGAATGAACAAGACACAAAGAGGGAGAAAAAGAAAGATAACTTGGCAGAGGCCCATTCCCAATCTCTACACCATCCAAACTCTGGATATTAGGAAAAAGAGCATGGGAGTAGATGTGGATAGATTGAATAGGGCTTTTTTCAACATGAAGGAAAATCCTGTTAATTAAATGAGAAGACTCAGTTGCAAATTAGATCAACCACATCTCATTGACACATTCTGACTTACCCATGGAAGTGATATTTATTCCATTTGATGTTGCTGTTAAATTGCATCTACACAGACATAACACTGCCCTTATTTTAGAAGGTACGATTATCAGCATTGAGATAAACAAAACAAAGATTTTTGGTAAATGTGCTAGAATTTCCTTACAATTAGACCAACTTAGTACAAGTTCTGGGCTTTCTTCACAGTATTTAAGTTATAGACCATTTTGGGAAAGAGATTGCTTGCACTGCTGACTTCACACATGCCTCCTTGGATTCATTAGTTTGGCAGTTGATTCTCTGCAGTCACAGCAGCAACATTAGCTGGCTTATACCATTTTGCACACCATGGTGTGTTTTGCACACCATGATAAGTTTGATATCCAAGATGCTGACCCTTAAATGTTTCATTGGGAACCAGTAAAAACTATTTTAACTAAGTAGAAACAATGTTTTCACCAGTCCAAGATATACATATGATATGAATATGTGCTTTTGAGTATGTCTCTATTCTTATTTCCTCTTGCTCCATTTCTCCTTTCAACTCTCTCAATGGCTGCTTTGTCCCAGCTTCAGCAGGAACAAAACTAGGTTACCAGCCTTCCTGCCTGACTCTTTAAGAACTTGCTTGTTTGATCTCTCCCTATAAATGAAGCATCCACAATAAGCTTATGCACATCTCTCTCATACATATACATATCATCATCTCACTTTCTTGCTCTTTTACCTCTGAAATTAGTGGTGCTTCAGGTGGAGACTGACCTCTCTGAAGACTGCTGCTGCTATGCCAATCCCAGCTCAACCTGCCCAAGCTCTCAGTGGACAGTTTATTACCATATAAAGGCTGCTTCTGAGCTCAAGTGAAATGTCCTGGAGTTTCCTATTAGCTCCAAGCAGTACTGGTAATTGTCACATCCCCTCCTATGACGGTGCAGCCTTTCTGCCCCTCACCCATTGGGGCTGCATACGTAGGTGACACAAGCCACCTGCTTCAACATAGAACAAGGGGCTACTTTGTGTGCTAACTGAAGTTAAAAGGAGACAAGAATTAATTAATTGAGCATGGCTGGAAGCATTTTTAATTCACCATTTTTAACATGGATCACCGGTTTCCCACTTTATCTCAGCTTAACAATAGGTTCAGGTATATAAAATCCATGGGGGAAAAATGCTTACAGTATGTTCCTGAAAAAAGGAGACTACAAAATAATCCCTATCCACCAAAGAAATATCTATGCATGTACACCTTTTAAATAGATATGAATAAGAATTAACTTTAAATAGCTCTTTTAAATAGAGTACAGACTCTCTGCTCACACAAGTAGAAATTCAGCACCTCAACCAAGAAATACCTGGTAGAAAGTACTTCAAATTGGCCACATTACAACCATCTGAGAAAATTCTCTGTGTCTATGCAGTGTTAACAAGACAGAGCTATCATCTTTTCCCATTAATTTACATTACTTGGAAGTTGACTACTGCAAACGATTTGCGGAGTTCATTGGCATTACCTGGGTAACTCTGGGCAATCCTAAAAAGCCCACTTGCTCTTTAAGAGGCTGAGTTCTGCGCACGTAGAGTTACTTAGAACTTTGTATCAGTGGGTGTAGGCTGATTACAAGGTCATAGAATATAACACTAGCATCAGACATCTTGCTTGTTTGATGGTTCGGCTCTTTTTTTTTTTTGCAGCTGTGAAATAACTAAAGGACATTCTGCTAGATTTGTTACAGGCCTCCCACTTGCCGTGTGAAGTCTGTGGAAAAGCCATGAGCTAAACCCAAAGAGCACTCTCATAACCTAGCCCTAAGCAAAACTTACACTGATCCTTTACAGTGCAATTACTCCTTGTTTAGTTTTGTAGTCTAAGCACAACAGCATCTGCCTTCTGTCAGCTACAGAAAGCTGTATGTGACACTGGGCACTGGAAAGCAGATGAGTTTGGTGTAACTTCTTATGAAAACACAAAATATGTCAGGACCACAATTAAAGACTTGGGTTTGCTTAATGTTAAGGAGGGTCAGGGTTGCATTAAGTTACACCAGAAGTTTAAAGACTTGATTTAAGCCACCGCTACAATTTTGTCTCTTAATGACTGACTCAGCTCCTGCAGTAATAATGCTTCTATTCAAGTGCTAACAACAAGAAAGCATATTTTGAATGTACACAAGAATCTACTTAGTGACTTCTGCTTTTCCTATTCTGTCCCTGGCTTTCCTGAATCTTTGTGCATCTATGAAGGGAGACTGCAAACACTTCTGTTATAATGGCAACTTTAGTAACCATTTAATCACATCTGCAGAGCTGGCGAAGAGGTCAATAAAGAAATAAAGCATTTTGGGCTGTCTGCAGCACCAAAGTCCTGGCAGTGACCACGCTAACATTTAACAGCGTAAGTGCTGTGGTGTCAGCACTCGGGTGATACATCTTAGCATTACTTTTGTCTTTGTTTCTCCAGAAAAGTACAGGTTTGGTAAGACACCTCATTAGCTTTTGTAAGCTAATTCAAAAGTAGTCTAGGGAGAGCATATGCAGCAGAGTTCAGTGCAATCAAAAGTCTGCTTCATGGCATAATTAGGAACTCTCTCACCCCAACCTAGCTTTAGCTTCATTGTTTCCAATACCTCTGCAACAATATACGGGCACAATACCTCCTTAAATGACACTGCCATTTCTAGTCCAGCCGTACTTGTAACACAGGCTTTTTTTCTGATCCAAAATGTGACTATGCTTGCAGTTTGGTTTTTTTTTTTATTTGCATGTAAAAAAGGCATCACTGCTTCTTCCAATAACTGCTCTAGCATCTTGGAAAATTTTGCTCTTTTTGTTTGGTTGGGGGTCCCCCCCCCCCCCCCCTTTTTTTCAGGCATCTCCATTCTCTTAAGGCAATTTACAAGAGCAAACCCCTTGTAAATGTTGCCTTTCATATTTGTTGTGCTGTCCTGTTTATCACAAACATTCCTCACAGTATTTCAGACACCCTGTATACCTTTCGTAATATGTACATGCTGTTGCTGACATCAGCATAAATTCAGTCTTTCATGGTGGGTAATGATGCTATTTAGAAATAGAAGGCAACAATAATAAATGCAAGGGAAAAAAAAAGTAAAAATTCTCCATAACCTTTCTGACAAACTGCTGTAATGGTCTGAAAACTGCAGATGTTTTTCCACTAAGTTTTTACAATGTTTATTTTGAAATGGTTTGGTTTTTTGTTTTTAAATCAACTTGTTTTCCTGTTGTAATTTCTGTAGAGCAGATGTGATATCTTAAAGGGCTTTAATCTGATTTGGACGGCTCAGTCTTGATGCTCTTCATGCAGCACGGGAAGGCCTCTTGCAGTGGAAAAGGATCCACTGTGTAAAGAACAAAGAATCACCTGTGAGGAAAGGGGCTGTTCTCAGTGTGCCAGTGAGGGGACTTGGCCCTTGGATTTAGGAAAGGGTTTCATCTACTGCCTAATCCCACATAACTAATTCTCAGCAACTATAATAACAATGGGCCACATGAATTGACCTCATACATCTCTTTTTTTGAGCATCCTAAGGCCGCTTATACACACGCACCACTGTTACAGCAAAATTGGGTCTAAGAACAGTGAGGACATGGAAACCATTCTTGAAAGCATTTAAAAGCTAATTATTTCTATTAAAATTAAAAAAAAAAAATCTGCAGAAGACTTATGAACTGGACCAGAGAGATTAACCTCTTCTATAGCCAAGTTCAAGTCAATGCAGAACTAAATCTTTTCCCCATCTTATGTCCTCAGAGCAACATGTCCAGCTGGTGAGAGTGATGAACCATCTTAAATGCCTTGTCTGCCTGTCAGATAAGTCGCAAATGGTTTTTGTGAGGTGCTGAACAAACTCATTCTCAGGTTTTACTGATGTCTACAAACAGGCATATCACACAAAACCAGGTGGATCTTATGTAGTGCTACAAGAATAATAAAGTAGCTGATTTTTCCCCCTTCCTCATGGCCTTGCTCCCCTCCTCCTCCTCAAGGCCCCCTCAGACTCCCACCCTTCAGTGTAGCTCTCCACAGCAGGGTATTCTACTCATTGCTGCTATTTTAAACCTTCTATGTTGAGGATAAGTGTTAGTCTAGAGCTAGCCACAGAGGTTCTACCTAGTACCTAAAAAGAAAATAAACATTTATCCATGTCTTCCTGCCATCTGACCCACCTCATCCATGGCCCTTCAAATAGCACAACAGCAGCATGCAAGCCCACCCCCAATGAGACACTTATGTCAAGAGCATTCAATACCTATACACTGTTGACTTGCTCAGGTGTAGGGAAGTTCCTCTCTTACCTACAGTCAAGTCAGGAAACCTCTGTTTTCTCAAGAGCTTGGATCTCTAGACAAATGATGATGAAATATTTTTCTCCTGATCCTTGGTGTCATACATTTTTAGAAAGTTACCTTCCATATTTAATAATTCCCTGCAAGCCTACACAGCCACCAAAAGTTTGCATTCAGAAGTCTCAAGGGGGAAAACAGTGCTGCATGCTCTGCATTTATGTATTCAAATTACTCTGCTGCCAGAAGATAGACAGAAAAAAACAGGCAAATGTTTCAGAGCTCAAGAGTATGCTGTGAGCTCTTTCAGTGAAAGGTGACAGCCTTTTAGTACCAGTCAGATACTCATAGAATGAAATACACTTAAAACCACTCATTAATCATTCCCAGCATGCTGGGAATCTTGAAACACATGTTCAGATAGCCTTCAAACAGTCATCTGCCTTGTCTTCTTATGGGGCAATGTGTTGTTTTATAGCATTACCTAAGAAAACCCAGGAAAGTGAACACTACCACATATTAAACACAGTTAGTGAAACAGAGCAACATACCTTATGTAGGCAAAACAAAAGACAAATAATGGTGGATATCTGTCTTAGTCCCTCAGGCACTCATCACTACAGCATCTTATCACAATGCAAATAATGAACAGCAGAGAAACATCAAGAATGGGACTTCCAGAGCTGCCTAGATACTTTAGGTAGTCATTAATTTTCAAACATGTTTGACAGGTCAAATGCTGCCCACAAATTCCTAGTGATGGATCAAAGGCCATATAGCTAAGACCTACAACAAACTGTTGTCATAAGCAGACAGTAAGAACTGCAACAGTAAACTAATCTATGGGGGTAAGCAAAACTCCCAGAATGAATGCTTATTTGATTTTTTTTCAGTATAAATATATCTCATATATATGTCTTCCACTCCTCTTACGCCTACTCATAAGGAAGCTGCACAATGTGGAACAGCAAGACCATGCCTTCTGCTGCAGACATGCCTGAACACTACTCATCAAGTCCATTGTTCAAGAAAATACCTTTACTGATGTTAACTACTCTAACACAAATCTCTATGTCAGTATTTTATTTCTTTTGCACCTCCAATCAAGACAAGACAGCAAACAATGTAGTCCCATAAGGCATACATAAGGCAACTCTATAATCAAACTGAGCCTGCCACCTCCCTGAAGATTGTTCCTTCCAAGCTGTTCAAATATTGAATACCTCCAGAATATAATTACCCCTCGTTTTCGATCATGTGCCAAATTTAAACTAACAAAGCATTGTAATATAATATAGCTCCTTGAACCAGCAAAGCTTCCACATTGTTTATCTCTCTGCCATATGTAAAGGGACCACCCAAACAGAATATCAGGTAAAAGTTAATGTCCCTGATCACTGAAAATAAAGGTGTAGAGAAGAGGATACAGATGACACATGAGTAGGGTGGTTTAGTGACACACAAAAGAGACGGGAGATTTGTGCTTTATTCCTGATTTTAGCCCCTGACAGCTGTAAGAAAAGTAGCACTATAACTTGTTTGGCCATGACTCGGTACTTTCTCTGAATATTGCAGGCAACTCCATTGAAAAGTATCTGTTGCCTAAAGATTTTCTGAGCCAAGAAAAAAAAGCAACTCTTTATTAAAACAAAACTCAGTTTTACTATCAGAAATTGTTTTTTCCTCAGTGTTAAACATAACAAAAGGAGACCATCCTACTTCCAAATAATCAGAGAGACTTCATTTGTCTGAAATGTAATATTATGGTTTATGTTTAAAGTTCAAATAGGAAAACATTCCATTCACTAAACCTGATGCTAGTAAATGTCCTGTTATTTTACATCACTGAAGATCATTTCAAATCAACAGATATTATTTGAACCTGGGAATACCACCTGCTATTAAAGATTTTTTTCTTTTCCAGATAAATATCCAACTCAGAGACTTTAGAAAACTAAATAATCTATTTAAAAAATTACATGTAGAGATACCTTTTTAGAAAGTATTTTAAGACCATGTGGGGAACAGCTGATGAATTTAACAGGATATTTTTTTAATATGGGTCATATTAAGGATTAAGGGTCTCTAAAAAAAATTGTCGGCGCCCACTAAGCTTAGAATATGGTATTTCCTGACTATTTCAGTTCAGATCAGTATCAGAGTCCAATTTGCCTGCATTTTCCACTCTGAATTCTTTCTCCAGCCATTGTCTGGAATAAAAGGTAAGACAAAGCATGAAATGAGTTTTCCATATGGAGTCAAAAAGCCACCACAATTCTCTTTAAGAAAGGAGAGAGATGTTATCATTTACTGTCGATAGACAAGGACGAACCAGAATCTCTCAGTTCTGATACTGCTGCTATAGCAACACCATCTTCAGACAGGTCACTCACTTTGTGATCCTCAAAAGATGGCTAAGTACCAAACTTTCAGCAGAGTTGAGAATACACATCCCAATCCAGAGTAGCACACGGTTTACTGAACCCCAAAAAAGCTTTATTTTGTGAAACTTGGACAAAAACAGTAACAAGAGAGCAAAAGGAACTCCTACAAGATGGAGAATAGGATTTCCCCCAAAATCTCTTTTAAGTGTCTTAAGTGAGGTTCATAAATACTTCTTGTGAAACTCCAGCCTTAGTTTCTTTTTAAGCTGATGGAGACAGAGCTTCAAGTGTGGCTCTACCCTATTATTAGCTTCTTTTAAGAGTGAGACTTATGGGCCAGCAGCAAAAAACACCTGTAGAAGATGGGGGTGATGGAGCTGTCTCTTGGCTCAAAGAAGCCCAGCATACTTGGTACTTCTGTGCTGTATGTGCCAGCAGATCATGCGGTTGAAAAGCCTGTAAACTGGTATGATAAAATAGAGAAGCAAGGAAAAATCATTGTACACACAAATGGCTTTACCACATTGGTACTACCAAGTAAAGCCCAGAAAGATCCTACAAATTTTTATACTTTCAGCTTTCTAGAGGAAAAAGTAAGATGAAAAATAAGATACATATGTCAGAACAGGCCTCAACCTAGCTATAAGCCTGAATGCATCCACAGTGGAGAAGACATATTACTACATAACAAGCCATCCCACTAGGACAGTTGATGAAGGGATACTGGACTGTGTTAAAGACAGGGAGGGATTATCCTACACTTTGCAGGCTTTTAAGTCACTAAAAGCACTTTATAAATTCCTCTGGCACCAGGAGCTACATAAGGAAAACATAAGTTGCTCTATATGAACATAAGGTTTTTTTAAAGCTTTCAAGGAAAGCTCAAAATCAGTGCTTATAATACGTTTTCAATAAAAGAAGAGACAAAATGAGGAAAAGAGATTTTTGTATGCAACAGTCCATACAACAATCCTAACAGCTCATTTCAGGACAGCTGTACCCTCTGAAAGGCTGTTTTTTACATGCCATGTAACCAAGTTGCAGGTGATGGGATTGTCAGTTGGTGTAATTTCACATCAGTCCATAAAAAACAAGCCAAAAAACCCAAACCAAAGCAAAAAAGAAAAAAAAAGCACACACTTATCTTTGCCCATTTACTTTGTGCTTCTCAACTTGAACATACACAACAAAGAACCAAGTTTTGATGCCACTTTCCATACAGCCTACTCAGCTGATTGTACGACCTTGAACATCACATGCAATTAGAGAGCTGACGTGCATTTCTGAAGAGTTTGTAAAAAAAAAAATAAATTACGCAATTAAAATAAACTATTCTTTGAGTTTTCCAGGACAGTTCTAATCTGACATTTAGTTTTCCTGCTTTTTGTCATACAACAAAACCTCAGCTGCCACCACTGACTGCATGTAAGAAAGAGAAGCTGTATTTTGCTTTGTTTAAACACAGTTACACCAAACTGCTTTAAGCCACTGTAGAATTTAAGAGCATTTATTCTCTCTGTGCCTCTTGGAAACACATTAAGGCCATAATTAGGGCTGGCAAATCACTTGCAACTCATTAGCTAAGAGAAACAGAAGCAAATTAGAATTGTATTCAAAATTGACTGCTTGTTATGTATTGAAGGTAAGCCAGCTATTCTTGCCAGTGGGAGAGAATCAAAGTCTTACAGACATAAATAAAGATGTTTAGAAATGTTTATTTACAAACAAATGCATGGACCTCAAAACAAAGATATTAGAGAATGGCACTAGCAGACACAACATATCCTTCTAACCCTAAAGAGTCAAGTGCTGTGGCCACAGTGCTATTTTTAATTCCTAAAATCCATCTTCAACAGTGACTCCAACTAATACGTGTGTGTATAGATGTGATAAAGTTTAGAAATTAAGAAAGAAGAGCATCCATCACAGAAAAAGCCCAAAAGATTCTTAAGTGAGAACTGAAGGTGACCTGAGACAATACGGCTCTTTAAAAGGATGGAAAGCATACATAAACAGCAGTAACAAAGTAGCAGTGTTGGACACATCTATCACAATTGTTTTAATACAAACATATTCTACTTAGAGTTACTTTACTTCTACTAAGAAGAGAGCTATTTGTGGTACAAAGGGCTTTTAGACGACATGTGATTAAAATCAACTACTAAACTGGAACATCTTCACTAAGAATGCAGAAAAAAATTAAGATGCAAGTAGGTCACCCTTCACTCTTACAAATTTCTCAGGCTGTCATCCAAACAGCACATAATAAGGAGTACTCCATTTCAGAAAAAAAAAAAAAAAGAGACTCCAAGAGGAAGGACATTCTAGCATTTAGGAAACTGGCCAAGACTTGCAAATATGGGTTTGATTTCTTGCTCTCACAAGGGTTTCCAGCGTATCTTGGATTACATTACCAAAGAGATTCCAAAAATCTAAAAATCAAACTTGGTAACAAATTTAGCCTCAAATTTTCATCAAAGAGTAGTTGCTTAACTTGGAGGCCTCTAAGTGCATCAGCATGTACGCATTCTACCTTCTAGTTAAGGAAGTAAGAAACTCCCTGTTCTGGGGTACAACAATAGCATCTTTGCCTTACCATTGATGAGCAACTCTCTTCTAGTGAGGTCCCCAAGGGACACCCACAGGGAGCCTGGGCAGCAGACTTCAGCTGCAGACTTCCATTACCTGCTCCAAATGGTGCTCCAGTTCCTGCTCTATTTTTACACACTGGAGACAGGACACTCACACAACAGACTTGCTGTAGACACACAATAAAAGCAGACTGCACCTTTGTTTAGATTGTGGTTGTCACACCAACCTTAGGGTGAGTGTCCCTCACTTTCACACTGTTGCCTTTGAAAAGCAGAAATGATACTCGTGAAATGCGCAGGCACTGCAGTAATAGGACCACAGATTTTTTTCCAGGGATGGAAAATATCCCCATTTGGGACTACATATAGGTATGAAAAGGAACAGAGTGGTGGGTCTTGCACAGCAAGTGTTTAAAAACTTTCCTAGGTCATGGTCCAAGGGGAGAACAAGCCCCAGGGACTGGAGCATTTTCTAGCAAAGGAAAATCGATCAGTTGTATAAAAATATTCTGACAGTTTGGCACACCTGTGCTTAAGGTCTTTAGTGACTAACACCACCACACAGTAAAATGTGTTTTCTATTGTGTTACACGAGGCCAATATTTAGATTAATTTTACTTGACGTTTTCCACTTCATATCATTACTTTTTTTCATCAAAATTGGAAAAAAAAGTAATAAGACCGATTCCCCTGAGAAACATTTTTCCAGCGTGAAGAATTTGTAATGGGGATTCTGGCCAACGTACAAATTTAGTATAAAACAATCAAATCCAATTTTACCTGTAGCTTTCTACCCTCCCTACCCTCAGTCTGCTGAAGTCTGCTTCAACCAGTCTGCTGGTTTTCCATTTTCTTCTCCTCTTTCCTATTTGGGGTACTGCTGTGACCCCCTGTGTTATGAAAACAAATTCTGATTGGTTTTTCTTTACCTGTCCTTCAACTCTTGTGATGTTTTAGTTGCAGCTCACATTTAACAAAGAAACTAAATCCCTATCACTACCATATTCCCATTTTACAGTTGAGACAAAATGAATAAACAGGAAGCTGAAGATCTGTAATGGAAAAAAAAAGACAAGTTGAAGAATTTTATTTTTTTTTTTAAATCTACTTTAGACTCCCTAGTTTTATTGTAATCTCACCCTGCTTCACTGCCAGATGGACTGCTAGAGCCTCTCTAAGACAAAGAAAAATCTGCTTGTTGCTGATTAAATGAAAAGGCCCTTCCTAATCTTTCCCTGCTACTTGATAATCATGCAAGGAAGAACCAGGTTTTTTTAGGCTACTTTGAAGGTTGTAACATTAATGTGCAATAGTTCTCAGGGACTCTAACAAGTTAGCAATAGAAATGCTGGTTAGAAACCAACATTTATTTTCTGAATCGCTTTAAGTTCAATGCAAATAGTTTGGGGTTTATTGTGGTTTTGGGTATTTTTTGTGGGTTTTTTGGATTTTTTGGGTTGTTGGTTTTTGTGGTTTTTTTTTTTTTTTTTGGTTTTTTTTTAGTTTTGTTTGCTTGTTTTTGTTGTTGTTGTTGTTTTTAAAATGTAGTTATTGATGACAGAAATACCATGTCATAGAAACAACACGTTTCCCCCCCCACCTTAGGCTAAATCTGAACATACTTTGCACGCCTCAAGTCTGGCCCATGTGCCTGAGCAGTTTTTGATGCAAAAGGATGGAGGAGAGATGATCTCATACTTCATTCTACCCCAAATGGACTTAAAATCAGCTAACTACATACTGTGCCATGGTAGTCTGAAGGCACTTCAAACAGTGCAGTTTAGATGCACTTTTAGCACTGCAGAAGGATAAATTCATCAAGGATGAAACTGTGCAGCCATAACCAGACACATTCAGGAGTGGCTACAGGTACAGTTCTTTCTCAGCGGTTCATCTGGAGAGGCAAAAAAACCCCAAACCAACAAACCACAGGTAAAAGCTGATAAAACTATCAACTCAGTGCTTTGACACTTCAATAGAGATGCTGCCAGCAGTTCCTCACACATTCCATTCTCACTGCTCTTTAACCTATGAAGATTTGTTCTTTAAGACAAATTGGTTTAAATCCTTATAAAATGGTGACGCATCCTTGTGCAAAATATCTGTATCACATTTTGAAATAACAAATATTCAGAAGAGGTATTGAGAAAAGGACTTACAGTTATCATAGGAATTGCTTTAACTGCCTTCCTTTAACATACACTAGAATTTTATGTGTATCCCTCTCAGTCCAGTACGAGTCACAAATGATGACAACGTCAGACAAGAAAGATGCAAGGTCAACTTCCAAGTCAGGTGTCCATTTCTAAGTGCTTCGGTGTGACAAATTTTGCACAGAAAAGGGCATTTGGTCATAGTTTTGTACATACACAACTCATTAAGATTTTTACTTACACTTTATACATACTAATCAGCCACAAACAGTCCCACACAAGCCATGATCAAGAACAGAATACTCACACTTAAAAAAAAGCTCCTGCTTTGAGCTATCAACAACTCAAGGACATACCAGGAAGTGGTTATTTAAAGAGTTTTCTGATCTTCACCAAGAAGTTTGCTGCTAAATGAAAAAGAATGTACAAGCTCAAAAGCAGCAGTGCTTTTTGTTATGGTTGCTGAGGAAGAACAGACTTTTCCATTTTTGCCTTTTCATTCAATGAAGGGTCGTCTACACTACACGCAGTCCAGGAACATGTCCGACACTGATGTTTTAATGATCCTCTTCCACAAATTATTCCCTTACCTGATTAACCTAATTGTTGTAACACTATTTATGCTGTTCTAATTTCATTTCTAATTTGGGGGAATTGTTCTGCCTGCCAAGAACACTCGTGACTTCACAGCATTATTTGAAACTCATCCCCAACAATACAAAGAGGGTTCCTAAAATAGTCCATGAGCTGTTGCAAGTTAATGCCAGAATGAAATCGGATCTTTGCCTGTGCTCTAACAGATC
Organism: Megaceryle torquata; assembly: GCA_024611175.1. Classification (NCBI taxonomy): domain Eukaryota; kingdom Metazoa; phylum Chordata; class Aves; order Coraciiformes; family Cerylidae; genus Megaceryle; species Megaceryle torquata. The sequence continues at coordinate 32,775 of JANIJG010012245.1, forward strand.
TATCAGATCTCTGCTGAGAAGACCCCAAAAGCTGCATTTTTGTTTACTATAGATCATATAATGCCTAGTTGTAGAGAGATGACTTTGATACATGCCTCTGTGCTAATCTTCCCTCTGAATTCACAGAGGGCCAGATTATGAACATCCATTCATTTGAATGTTACTTTTATGAATCTCTAACCAACAGATTAGCTCACAGGAAACAATGCTATATAATGTGAGAAAGTAAATACACACTGCAATGAAGATAAGCAAAATAAAATCCAACAATGCAAAGCACAGTATCCACAGTTGCAGAGAGACTATCTAGAAAGACCAGTTCTTTTTGGAAAGAGATGCTGGATCAGGCTCTGCTGTTAGGACTGTAGGCACATCAGCACTTACGTCAACAGGTAGCTAGCACAAAAGAATCCTTCCAGTTGTGCACCCCCACAGGGAGCAACTGAATGATATCAGAAGGATGCTTTTTTTGTTTTTGTTCTGTTGTTTTTTAAACTATGAAGATGTTCTGAACCAAAGGACTTGGGAAACTGAATTAGTTGTGTATTAATTCACATTTTACTCCAACAGTCTAAAGTCTATGTTACAAAAAAAATGTTTTGTGAACAAAATTTTAAATAGAGTATATTTCTACAGCATCACTACAATTTGGCAGTACTGAATGACGAACAAAGGAAATGTGAGCAAAGAATGCCTGATGAGGAAACTGATTTATGATCAGTAGGTATGACACTAATCACAATGTATTAAACCACTCATGAAACTACAGAAGGGATTCAGAAAATGTGTATTTTTGAAAGATGCAACATATGGTATAATTTTTTTTTAAAGCCACACGGTCCCTCCAACCTCTAGAATACTGTTAGAGCAAACAACACCAAATATATAAAAGCCAAGTATTTCTCAAAAAAAACCCCAACCAAACAAAAAAATCCCCAACCAAAGTAACAAGAACAGATGAGTTCAGCTATTCGAAAACCTTTGTTATTAGATGTTAAGTTCAGACAACTTTCATTTCTTCAAATCAAATCATTTGGAATACTTGCTAAAGATACAATTTGGTAAAATGGCAATACCCTATCACCACATCATTACATTATTAAATGAAAATTAAGCTCCATAATGTCAAGATTCCATTAACTGCTTTCCAAAACGTTTGCAAATCTACCTTTTAAAACTAATGAGGAATTCCTTTTAAGGTCTTCACTTGAACCCTTGCTACCTATTTGCTTCTGAAAAGACTTAAGAAAGGGAGTTTGGGGGCAGAAGATAAACGTACAACAGTGATGCAGTAATACATTTTCTCTTAGTTAGGAAGGCTGGCTGCCTGGTGAATCTTTCAGCACTATAGGAATACTGGCAAAAGTCTTTCCTATTCCCTGAGAGTGTCATCTGGATTACATCCTCTCTAGCAGTGGGATTAAAACACTGTAAAGAAAGAGATTCCTTTTCATTAGTTTATTTATTTATTTAAAGAAAACAACATTCAAACTAGCCCTGGGTGGGGAGGGGGGGGGAAGAAAAGAAAAAAAAAAGGGGGGGAAGATTTGCTTGGGTTTCTCAAAACCCAGACTGAACTTTACAAATTCTTCAAAAAGAGCAACTGCTTTGGTTCATATTTTCGATGTGCTGCAAGAGTCCTACTTATCCATGGGTCTGATCACAACATTCCTGTGGGGTGAAATTACTACAGGATGACAGCACTGCCAATTTTGCAAGTACGAGGATGTAAACAGGGGGCCAAACATCTACAGACAGAAATCTGTCGTCTCCCAAAAAGTTCTTTAGTTGAAAGCACTGAATGGAGCCTTAGCTGTAATCAGTATTTTCCCAGCGTAAGAATTTTGAAGAAAGACGCTAAACCAAGTAAGTAAATCACTACACTGTGGGTTTCTTCAACACTGATCCATTAACATTATCAAGGGAGAAGTTCTTTTCCACCTCTGCAACTCCAACTGAAAAGCGATGATTTTGGCTACGGTTTAAGCACACCTTTGAGTAGGCTTTGGGATGTCTATAACCATGGAAGACAGAAGTTTATTGCTCCTGCTCTGGCTTTCACAGGGCCTGTGGGAGATCCTCTGACAGCAAGCAGGTTTGAAAGCAGCTGTGACTACAGTCACTCTGGGGTTGCTAAATATTGCACGTGGGGGGAGACAATGCGCCATTCAAATTTTCAGCATGTTTTCTGCCACCAGAGGTTTTACGTTTTGATAAAGACTGAGCACAGGATTAAGACATCAGACAGTACGAGCACAGAGGGAGGGGGGATGTCAAGAAAAAACCCAACACACCCAAGGTTGTTTTATCAGTAGCATGGTATGAAACACAGGCACATATAAACAAGAGCCATATGAAATGATAAAAGATATTTCAGGTACATAAAACAGTCGCGTTACGGTGATGGCTTGGAACCTATCAGTAATACAGGTATCCAAACTTGCAGAGTGTTTTAACTGAGTTTTACCACAAACTTTCTAGAGGAATTGAAATATCTGCTCTTTCCAAACTGATTTTTCACATCACTGACTTTTCTGGTAGATACATCACTGCATACCCTCTTTGCCAGCAAGCCATTGACAGCTATTAGTGCTTTGGAAGACGTGTATCATCTCACACCACGACCAGCCACTCAACAGCCTCTCTAGATCTGACGCACATCAATTACAGCAGAACCATCAGGTCACACTGAAATCAGCTCAGCCCTTTGCTCTCCACAGAGACATTTATAAACACCATCTGACACAGTTCTCTGCATACATGCAAACCATCTTCTTCACCACTCCAGACTGTATTCTGGCATTTGATTAATGAATAACTCAATCTGTTTCATTAGTCTCATTATTTTACAGTCATCGCATATCTGCATGTCAGATAATTCAACACTTTCTTATGAGTTCCCTGAGGACTTTTCTCCAAAACTATTTCCTCTCACTTGAGCACATTCCATTTCCTCATATTGAGTGGGTCAGTGAAATATTTTACATCAGTGTCAATGAGTTAACAGAGGATGTTCAAATGGAAGAGTAGTTGTTTTGATTTGGTGCTCATTTACCAAGACAGCACCCTGTCTGTCAAAGAATGCTGAGTCAGTTTGGAAATCCCAAAGTACTATTGCACATGCAAAACATTACAAGAAACTCAAAGTGATCCCCATTGTTTCATATTATTTTAGTTTACCTTAAAGTTTGAAAAAGGAATTTATGATAATTTATGAGAAATTAGTTGCAAGAATGAACGTTAGACATGGAATGAATCCAGAGATTCTATACTGAAAATTAGGCTGCTGGACCCAGTTCTAGATGTACATGTCAGATCCATTGAATCCTTTGTTTGCAGGCAATCCTCATTTCAGGGAGCAGAAAAAAATTCCTCTTTGGCTGTGGCCCAGCCTCTACTCTTGTCTGTCCATGCTTATGTACTAGGCTTTGTACAGCTGACTACATATTTTTACCTTAATGCTGTTCTACCCTACCTCTGCTATAAATTTAGCAGTATGCATAAAATGAATAGACTACATCAGTCAAAGACAAAGGTCTTTGCTCATTGTTGCTTCTCTCAGTATCTCCACCACTATCAGTGTAATGTACCGGGGCATAATGAATTAGAGTACCTTGAACTGGAGGCTACATTCAATATGTTATACACTGGCCTCAAATTATCACACACTGTTTCTTAAACAATGAATATAGTTTATGATCAGCTAACTTAAACTGTATTACAAATGTAAATACACCTTCAATATAAAGAAAATAAAATGCCAAAGCTAAATTTAACCATGCTACCTAAGCATGTCTTTAATATAATCTTCATATGGAACAACAATGAACATTGACAAACTTTCATTTTTTGCTACCTGTTTGGCAAAATCCTTCATTTTTTTACCATAGTCACAAATGCTTTTGACAATAGACACTTGGCATAGAAGCTGGAAATCAAATTGTAAGTAGTGCTGCAAGAGGTAACATCTTAAGATTAAGCTTTACAGTGCAATAGTGGACCTGCCTCTGTGATCACATCTCATCCTTTGTGTTGGTCACTGCATTGTACTGTTTCAGGACCATGCATTCCCTCCTGAAGTTGTCTACAACTAAAACAGAACTATAGCCTGTAAAGTAAAACCAGTGGAGAGACTGATCTTTTTTCTTTCAGTTGTCACTGACGGACAGTCAAGAAGCTGTTTCTTGCCATTGTAGGAATGTTAGTTCCCTAGGGTTGGCAAGCATTTTTTAAAGAATGGTTAAAATACCAACATTTTTGTTACTGAAGCAAATCAGACCCAAGCACAGACGAAAAGCAAAATCTACATGATGTACCAACATTGGTATTAAAATAGCTGAATCTTAGAAGCCCTGAACACTGGAAGATCTGCTGAGATCAGGGCAGGGAAACTGATGCATTTGTCTATTCCTCCCTCTTATAAGCAAGTTGGTAAGAAATTTTGTAAGTACCTTTGTGACAGAAAATGGTCTCTGATGCACAAGTGTCCACAGTCATCCCAATATTAGGTAGCTATGTAATAAACTTAAAGTTCATTACTGCTGTCCAGTGATGCTTAACTTTGTCAGCAAAACACTGGTTGAGGCACCCATTACAGCAACATTTGCCTGAACAAAACACTTGAAGCAGTTGGAGCTTGAAGTAAAGCACTTGTTTAACATTCATTTCATGGCAATTTCACTTTTCACATAGCAAAGTACATTACAACTGCCTACTCTTCTCCCTGCAATATTTAGGGTGTCTAACAATCTCTGCTTATAGAATGTTTGTCTAGTAAGGTCTCCAGTTAGTCTTAGATATAAGTTGCATATAGAGGTTCATACATAAAAGTAATAAATCTCCCAAGTCTGACAACAAGTGATTCTAGATCAGAAAGCACAAACACCCAGTCAGATATGCACACTATACAGAAAAGCAACACAGCACTTATTCTTTGCTAAAATCCAAGTGAAAGTGCTTTAATTCTTTCTAGATATGACGGGGACTTATCACCTTCAGAAATAAAAAGCAGGTCAATTCATAACTATGGAGTCACAATAAGCACTTTCATCATAACTTCGCTCAATCTTTGCAGTCACTCCCAACATCTTTAGTTCACTGCTCTTGGTATATAGTAATACATGCTTCTGTTTCAGGCTGTCATGCTGTGTTGGCTCTCCAAGTCTTGTATATATTGTATACCGCCAGCTATGAAGTCATGCTAAGATTATGAAATACATCAAAGCAAGGACATTGGAAGTTTCTTCAGGCACTCTCATCTCATTTCCTCCTTCTCTGCCTTAGCTGCAGTTTATGTTGCACTACATTCAGGCGTGAGCCTGAGATTCTGGTAATCCATCAAAAGAATAAGATGCAGACTTTAAAGACATTTTTCAGAAGTACTGTTAGTGGGTGAACCTCAAAGGCATTGCTAAAAACACCCAGTATATTTGCTAAACCTCAAGTCTTTGTGACAGTTTTTCTGGAATCAGCTGGCATTTTGCTTTTTCTTCTCCCAAGTAATATGAAATATTCCATGCTTTTGGAAATTAAAATACAGTTTTAGTGGTGGTTTTGTTTGGTTGTTGCTTTAAACTCAGATGAAACTCAAAGCAGCTACATCTGTCTTAATTAACACAACTTGTGACATACATTGTGTGAAACTCTGACATGAATAGGTATGCCAATACAGTTAACAGTAACTTTCAGAATTGGGGGCACCTCCACATCTAGGTTACTACTTCAACTTTTTCACTTACAGGTCATACACTGCTAAATAGGGTCTTTACACTGAACAGCCCATGAGAAAGCTCTGGTTAAAGCTGTCCACTCACCACTGTTAAATTCTGTATTAATTGTTAAACCACACCTTGTTATCAGCATAAAAAAAAATATTGTTCCCAATGATGACGGTAATTTTTTTGATAGTTCACATTTAAGCTGACTTCAAGTTTTTAACGATTGCATTATATATTGTATTGATTTTCCTAACTAATCAGCTATTCTTAGCATCAGAGGAAAATGAGAGGTATCAAGTTATTTACAGCAGAGTTCTTCTGTGCTCTTACCTGATCTGTTCGCCAAAATAACTATAGAAATATAGACAATGAACATGTAACTCCAAACATCTCTCCCTCACAGGTTGCTCTCCTTTTCTTCTAGAAGCCACTCAATACCAGCTTTAATACTGCAAAAATCTGTTGCATTTCCTTAATTTCTAATGGAGTGCATCTATTGCATGAACACACAAATCCACCAAGAAAGCTGTGGCTATGCAGTCTATGCAAATTAACTGGGTTGATCAGCACTGAAGCTTTAACTGTTATGATTTTGATCTATTGTCACAAGCAAGATTTTGTTCAGCTCACATGCAATGACATAAAAAGCTTGCTACCAGCAGTGGCCGAGAATGTAGTGTTAACTCGGGAATTATTTCTGTCATATAGCAGCAAAACACTCCCCTGGCTTTAGATAGATGAAGCAGTTACTCACTATTTCAGTGCAGCTCACTCCACCTCATGCATTTGTTCTTTTAAGATTTTTTTTTCAGCTGAAAGAGACATTAAAACACTAAGTCATATCTGTACTTATGCTGTGGAATGGCAAATTGATTCATATTTCAGTCTAGCTGTAAAAAGTACACTCTAAATGACCTCTAGTTATATGGGATGCTGCTCTCTACTACTTGCAACTTCCCTGATTAGTTTGCTCCACTAAATGCTGTCTCATCAACTGATACTGCTTTCACTCATTGTGAAACCAACAACCACCAGTTGAAGTAATCTCATTTACTTAAGAGAATTAAAACGAAACTGAAGAGCATTTTTGATTCTGATAAAAATCAAATTAATTACATTCATTATGAAGCCATCTTTGTATATCAGTTACCAGAAAAAGTTTACAGACAAGCTTCCCCCAGAAGGCATTGACAGCCCAAGGTATCCATGCTAAGAACATACTCTCACAACACTCCTCCACTGATTTAAAAATATACATGCAATAGTTAAGGTATTTCAGGTTAGCAGCCATACTGTAAGACAATCCTACACTGCATCTGGCACAATTTACAGGCTCAATTTATATTTAGAGGGAGTACAACAGTGGCCAGACTTTCACCAACATAATTGCTTGTCATATTTAAGAATGACAAGCCTCTTTATCTTGCAATTATATTAATTTTTTTCTATAGCTTTCAGTTACTGGATGCATGTAAGTTAGCTAGCTAGCTAGCTACTGGATGCATGTAAGTTAGCTAGCTAGCTAGCTACTGGATGCATGTAAGTTAGCTAGCTAGCTAGCTACTGGATG
>JANIJG010012245.1:40161-71041 GCA_024611175.1 Megaceryle torquata
CATGTAAGTTAGTTACTAGAAGTGGGTTTTGGCTGGTTTAATGATTCCACAAATAGAACACAAGTAGAAGGTCTGCATCTAGGCTTTGTAATATTTTTTCCTTCTAAATTATTATTATACAATTTGTGGTCTTTATAGAGAGATGAATTTGATTGAGTCATTACCCATATTCCCACTCATAGAGGCCAACACTTCTGCTGATGCATTTTTGTCTGACAGGACTTTCCAAGAAATCAAAGCAAAATGCAAGTATAGCTATTATTTCATTTTTCTCAATATTATCTTGGCTTTCTGTTCCCCAAGGAAGCAAACAGTCAGAGGTGTTTCCAGGGCTCTGTACACAGCTCCAAGATACCTTCATACATTGTGGCCAACTCTTTTCAAGGTTCACTTTTTCGTCTCTACAACCCACTTAATCGGGGGATTCTTGTCACTGTCCTTCCGAGTGGTCAAAAAAACCCAGACAATAATATCTTTTAAAATATTAGCTACCACATAGTAAAATCCAAGGCTCTCTAAAGCCAGTCTAGCCAGCAGCAAATCACAGCCCCCCTCTTCTGCCTCCTGTTCACAGCAGTATCGGCTCTATAATGCTCAGTCTCACATTGCACTTGTCAGGCTGTCACAGTCCTCCTCCGCTTCCCAGCTCTACAGACCCGTAAATCCTGGATTCACTAATCCCAGCTCTCCTTTGTTCAGCAACTGACCACTGGTTCTCTGTAGCAAGAGAGGGACAGATCTTTTGTTGGCTTTCCAAGAGTAACATTGTACCTCGCCCATTCTTAGGGCATTTCTCAACATGTCCTAAAGCAATTTATCATATTGTCCATTGATTGCATCCCTAATTTCCTATAAAAAGCCAACATCCTGTTTTAATTAGGCAATACAAAGGCACGGGTATTTCAGAGGGAGAACAGCATGGCTGGGGGGAGGTTGCTTTTTAACTTTTTTCTCCTCTCCCACCAACTTTGTTTTCAATAACTAGATAGATTTCTTATGAATTTTCCTGCATATTATTTAGAAATGAAAAAATCTAATAGCATTTGTTACTCTAAAAGACAAGAACATCAAGAAAATGCTATTGTACAGTCCAATGGAATGTGGAAGAGTCCTTGCAGGTTTGAGACAAATGTTTAAACTCCAGCTTTTCTGAATACTGAAGTTGTACTAACTTTTGCCATTATCCCCCCCCCCAAATCCCAAACTGTTTGGATAGCTATACAACAACTTAAAAACAATGTAAACCAATGTCAAATGGAGAACAAAGAGGATCCAGTTAACATCAGAGTTTGACATGTTTTTCCAGCATTCTTTAAGGCAATTTAGAGAGCCACTGAAGTTCTTTGAACTATTCATGGAGCAGGGAACAGCATGAACCAAGCAAGTATGAATCGGTACTTGCATGAACCAAGCATTAGCAGAGAGCTCACAAACAACTATCCCCGATTTCGACTACTCTACTACTGCATACCTGAGCTAGTAAGAGCAGCAACAATTTCCAGCAACTACCCTGCCATAGGAAGCACTAAGCACCAAAAAGGTGCAAGAAGAAACACATTTTCCACCTAGACTCTGCCTAGGAGAGGATGAAGAACCTGTTGAGAGCTTATGGGTAAGAATTAAGGGACAGCCCCAGGGTCGTTTGCCTTCTGGTCCTTGTCTTTGGAGGTAGCTAAGGAGCACTTGTGGCAAGTCTGGTTGACCTGGATTTTTCCACAGGTGGACATATTGACACGAGCAGTTCTATTTTGGGCACCACCACCCAAATGCTTCAGTTTAAAGCTCATTTCCTTAAACTGTCCAGCCTGCTACCAAAGATACTCTTAACTTTTCCAGACAGGCATATCCCATCCCTCCCTAACAGGTTATATGCTCTTTGAATAATGCCCCATTGTCCTGAAAATCAAAACCCACTCCACATCACTGGCCACATTGCCAGCAGTTGATGTGCATTACACATCTACTTCTGGCTACCCACTTTCCTGGGCTTCCAAAAGCCCCTAAAAAAAGGGAAAAAACCAAACAAACAAAAAAAACCCAAACAAACAAACAAACAAAAACCCCCAAAAACAAAAACACCAAAAACCAACACCCACAACAAACAACACAAAAAACCACAAAACGAAAAAACCAAAAAGAACCCAAACAAACTAAAAACCAATCAAACAAAACAAAAAAAAACCACACCACCACAAAAACCACACACACAAAAAAAACCCCAAAAGACCCCTTAGCGCCCCTTTCTGTCGCGATTTGCCTCCCCAGTGCAGACCTACCGCGCTGGAGCTGGTCCCTCAGCGAGCGGTCGCCCTCATGCGCGAGCCGCTGAGCCCTGTGTGCCCGGGTGACGGTGCCCTCGAGCCTCCTGCTCGCGCCGCGGTCCCTAACGGCTCCTTTATTTTGGGAGGGGGGGGTGGGTGTCCTCGCGGGTGACCGTTGGCGCCTTAACGCCTCGCTCAGAGCTGCAGCCGGTGCTCCCGCTCCGCTCGGGCCGCGCCAGCGGCTGCCGGCTCGCAGCGCAGGGAGCCGCTTTCCCGGCTTCGCAAAGCCCCCAGAACAGCTTCTCTCCAGCCCTTTTCGTCGCAATTAATGTAGTAGTCGTTAATTAACGTAAAGCACAGATAAGGAAGGAGGAATAAGAGCACCTGGCAACAGCATACACAGCTGTACCAAGCATAGCATCACCAATATTCTAGGGAAATGATTATGCTTCTTCATTGGAGGAACTTTAGACTGGCTCTGAATTCAGTGTTGGGCAACCTCCTAAGGTCCCTTCCAACCTGACTGTTTTGGTTTGAATTATATATATATATTTTTTTTTTTTTTAATTAGTGTCACCAGGTTGCCAAGATCCCAATGGTAATTACAGAGACCACTTCTAGCAGTGCAGCATCTCCCAAAATAGAAGCCTCTGCTTCTGCAAACTATTGTGTCCTAGGAGATTTCATGTCCAAGATCTAACCTCACTTGGCCGTACCTTGCTTTGAGATCAGGCAAGATCTCCATATCCTTAGGTATGTTTCTAGAGAACAGCACCTATCACACTAGCCAAGTCAGTTGGTCTTAACAAAACCCATGCCAGCATATTTGAAAGATTACATGTATGATTCACCCATTTTATGCAATTACTATGATGTTTTTATTGGAAAATTCCTTCATTCCTCAGATTCTCAGTGCTATTTCTTGCAAACAGACCTACAACCACAGAACATTGTTTCCTTTGTTTCACATCACCGAAGTAAGTACAATTGACCCAGTGAGATTTCCAGACATTTATGAAGAGTCAAGCCCGGGCTATACAAGTTGTCTGGTAGAAAGGAACAGTCACTATGTTTATAATATATTTGGGGGGGAAGAATTTGCCACCCCTGTAGTAATGCTCTGTAAAAACTACCAGCAGAAAGTTACTCACTATATTAGACCACTGATTTATATTGTCCAAGCATATTCATTCAGCTAAAACATTCTATTCAACCCCCATTCACCACCAAGTGGATTATAAGTGATACAGCTATATCTATGCCAGGGTTGCTGCAGAAACAGTGATATCTCCACCCCTGGTAGGGCAGGAGAGCAGAATGAGGGAAAACAATAGTCAAATGTTTAATAGCAGTTCAAAAATTTGTTGAGTGTGATTAGTACATTCCAGGTAATAGATGAAAATGACTTCATACTTCAGGCATCTCAGAATGTTTAAAGGATTAGAATAGGTAAGTAGTACTTTAAGGAAGCACCACATGGGATCACTTATTATGAAGTCAGACCTCAAATTAAACACATGGAAAAGAGAAATGCTTTGGTAATTTACTCTACGCCTACCTCTAAAGCTCCCCGTTTCATCTTCTGCACTGCCTGCTTGGTTCTGTGTCAAATTGTGTCCTAATGTACTCAGAAGTCCTGCCTGTCTCTTGTTACTGCACAGGCGTGTGCCAGGCAGCAAGCCAGCTGGAGGCATACATCTTGATGGCTAACCAATACCAGCTGAGTCTCTGCCTCCTATAGTTACTGTGATCCACTGCGGCAGCAGGAACACACTTAAAGTCCACACTGGAGTCCCAAGCACACCTGCCTTACACCGGTGTCAGACACTGGTTTTCAAGCTGATGCAATTTCATCCAGAATAGACCTTTTTGATAGCTGGGTTAATTCACTCCAACCTAAAGTTTTCCAAACTAACTTCTTTTTCTTTTAAACCTGGTGAAATTGTCTCTCATAAGAAGGAGCAAAAAAATAGAAGTACTATGGGGCTGACTTATCTGCATAAATTCAAAATGAACTGAATATAGGACTTAAAAAATACAGTACTTTAACTATTTCCCATTTATATGTAGCATTTTAGGATGGGCATGAAGAGGCAAGGAGTAACTCTGAAAAGCACTATCCTCTGCACACACCTTTGAGTTCCTCTTTGGTTTTGAGTTCCATCGCCTCCACCTCCCCAGAGGCCCATGACACAGTAAGACCAATAAGGACTACAGTGGTAGACATTAAATACCTTCCTCTAAACAACTCAGCCACAACATCACCAGCTTTCTCTTCCCTACACATTAGCAGATGCCAAACACACTGCAGAGCTGCATATACTTGTGACCACAAAGCCCTCTCCACTCAGTATCTCCAGATTGCATTCATCTCCCAGTTAACTAAGACTCAAGGTGAGGCATTTAACTGTGTTGGAAAGGTTATCTGACAGCCCACGTACCAAAATGTGCATATGACTTAAAGCCACACAGCCCACATAACTTACCTCAGAGAGTTGTACATCTTGAGGAATAAATCACTATTCCTCATGCAAACATAAACCTGTCTCTCTGCCAGGTCACAGTTCAATATTACAGCAGTCAGACTCTCAGATAGACCAGCCTTTCCAGAAAGCATCAAACTCTCTGCTTCTGGTGCCTTTCCTCCAGCCTTCCCCTATAGGAAGACTGGCCGCGTATATATCAGATCCAGATCCAAATGGCTTACATGTCTGCATAGCAGCCCAACTGAAAATCCAATTGACTACTGTTTCCCCAGAAATCTCACAAGTAAGGACAAATCCCTAGAGACTGAAGATATTTGGTAGCAGTCAGAGAGGGGATGAATTTCTTAGACATGCAGAGAAACGGCTCCCAAGCCTAGATGAGAACTAGTTTTGCTAATGAGATTTAGAGCCTCAGGCACACCTGAAAAAGGCAACAAGCCCTCTAAATCCCATCTAATCCAACAGCAGAGCAAAAAGGCACAAACACATTAGGATAAACAAGGACAAATGCCTCCTCCTCAGGCAACACCTACCAGGAAATAGATAGCTACAGGATACAGAGCTGCCCAGATCCTTTTGTGCACCTATAAGCAGAGAAACAGATTTCATCCACATATCCTCCGCTTAACCTAGCAAGCACCACCACTTCTCCACTATCCCCAACCATCTCCTCTTTTTCTCCAGCCTACATTTAGGAAAATCCCTCTTTCTGTACCTTAACAATCAATTCCCACACCTCAACACTCACTTTGCTTCAGCAGCCAGTCACTCACCTCCACTACTCAATGAAGAAAACCAAAGGCTGCTGTTCATCAGAGGCCAGCTTCTTTTTGAGTTTTGCAGTGTAAAAGAATGAAAATAACTGTAAATTAACTACTGTGCTTCTTTACAGAAAAAGCCCAAACACACAGAGCAGACCTATACTCACCCCCCCATCCTCAAATAAGGGAGCAAAGCCTTCCCATGACTGCCAGCAGCTCACAGGTGCAGCCCCTGTTTGGATGCCATCCACCTGTGTAGCACACATGGTAGGTATCAAAGCCTAAATCACTCCTCGGCCACATTTTTGCATGGTAACAGCATCACATCAACAACGCTTTACAGCTGTAATAAAAGCTTCTGTGCATGTCTCAAAACAAATCACATATTTTCTTTCTACTGTTTTATTTCCAAGAATATTAACAAACCCATTTATTTTAAAAGTGGAGGTGGGCTCTAAGCTCTAAAACTCTGCAGCCTTTCCTTGAATCATCCTGGTGTGTGAGCTAAAGAAAAAAAAATGCAGGAAGACTATATTTTTTTCTTGTGGATACCAGGTACCCTTCTCTGTCAGATCATCTTTTCTATTGTCTCTCCCCTGTTTGGTCTGAAGGATTAGCCCAAAAGAGCAAAGCCAATTAGCCCTTTTCTTCCTGCACCCTAAGTCCTAGCCAATTTACTTAGTCTAAGCCACCTTCTTTATACTTTTCCATGACTTTGTTGTGGAAAACTATAATAAAGTAAAAATCTGACATGTCCTTAAAATGCATGTTTTGTTGGCTTTGATGCTTTTAACAACAGGGTCAAGATACCACATTAACTATAATATTCAGTGCTGCTCTACATGAGCATGAAAACAGTGCCAAAGCAGAGGAGCAGGGGGTAAGCGCCATGGAGCAGCATGTGCCCATTTCTCTCCCATTCTTGCCACATTAGAGAGGCTGGTCACTTCTCCTTGCTTACAGGAACACAGATGTGTGCAATGCATTAAGCTGGATATTGTCTCTTGGAGTGACTGAGAAGGGGCATCTTTAAGGTGATTTGGAACAGTCACTGTTTTACAGCTCCAAAAGAAATAAATATGGTCTATCAGGAGTCAGCAGAGCTATTTCCATTGGCAACCAGGAATGCCATTAATAACATTTGAAAAGTACGAGCAGAATCCTATCTTCATTACCTCAGTAATCCTAGAAGGAGGAGAAGCCAAGAAACTTGTATGTTTAAAATTTCAGTTACATAATTTCCTTCTTGTTTCACAAGAGACAATTCTGCTTGCCTTTTTCCATGTAGTATGAGAGCCAAAGTTTTCCCATGCATTTCATTCCAAGTTTGCTCTCTATTTTATACCTTCATTAGTACAAAACCTCTGTGGTTATATGTGGTTGTACACTATGGTCCACTGCACCAAATTACATATTCTCACTTTTAAGACAACCATATGAGAAAAAAGGTCATGGATTGACATTAAATTGTAGAGTGAGCTGTGGAGACAAACATGCAATTCACAGTTTGAATAGCACACATTCTATGCTTTGTTAGCAAAACTTACCTTCAGTAGCTGTTCTGCTTCTTCAAACAAAAAAATCAGTTTCTGAAGTTACCTCTTAGCATCTGCTTCTCTTCTCTTACTATCTAAATGCTTATCTCATTAATGCGTAGGTTATATGGTTGTACGTGTGTTCTGCTGTTCCTACTTTTTCTTAAAAATAGAAATTTTTGATACATAGGAAACCTAAATGAGGCTTTTGACCTATTCAAGGCTGAAAAACAGCAGTGTCTGAACTGGCATGATTTTTATGCAGAGTACTGAGGAAAGACACTGAAGAAAGTGCCTCAGGAGCTGAAAACTCTCAAGGCACCTCTTCTTCTCCATAGACTCAGCTGTTCCTGTAGTGTTACTCCTTATGTATAAGGAACAAGTCTATATCTGAAATATAGCCACCTACAGAGGGAATCAAGGGCAGCACCTAAAATATTTCTGCAATTCCTGATAGGGGAAAAAATTATTGGAACAAACCCTTCTGTATTAGTGCTTTCTACATGTTAAAGTTCAGCAAAATAGTAGAAATTTTTCTACCATCAAATTAAATGCAGGTCTTCTACCACCACCACTTAGTATTTACATTCTTTTTAAAACCACCACTTCATAATGAAGTATGTCCATCCTATTAACAGCTTCCAGTTGTCCCTGAACTATGGTTCAACCTGATGAACCTGATGTATTTATTTACTTGACCTTTTTTTTTGTGAAAGCACTGCACCAGAACAGGATGTCCTACAAGAACTGGCAGTGAAACCTGCGACCATTAAAAATCCAGTACTACATTTTGCAACATTTTTGATGAATCACTGGATAAATATTTGGCCTGAGCATAATTTCTGCAAGCTTGAATTGACTTTTCTCACCCTATTTTCTTGTCCTTTGATGCTTTGATGTTGTGTAAAAGGAAGAATAGACCATAAAAACACTTAAGACAGATATTCTGGCTTCACAGAACACGTTTTTTCCATTTTGACAGTTTTTAATAAGGTTTCTGATTTCTCGAAGAACTGTAAAAAGAGAAATCGTGATTTCCCAAAAAAAGAAAAGAACAAAAGAAAAATAAAAGAGATATCCAGAAGAGTTATAAAAGAGATTTGAGGATATTCCAGTTAAAGTTCACCAAAGTAAGTATCTCAAGATGTATGTTATGAAATGGATATAGGCTTTATAAAAAATATAATTGTTCAGTGAAAACAAAGGCTTTTTATACTGTCATAAAATTACACTCAGTTAAAGAGACCTACAATGAATGCAGAAAAATTTGCTGAGAGTGGAGTGGGAAAGTACGAAATACATTAAACAGATATTAAATAAGGTAGACGTAGAAATTAATTTTGAAGTTTGAAAAATTGAAAGACAGCTGAAACCAAGAGAGAAAGCACTGGGATGCTTACAAATTATAGAATGGTTAATTTAATTCCATCTTTATTCTTATTTTTCTCTGCTGAGCGCCAAACTGTCACTAGTTTTTATTGCTGACTAAGCTATCAAAGACTATATAGCCATAACACAACTAAATTATCCACTGTGCTCTAGGATGAAAACAATCAAGATGAGAAAAATAAACATCTATGATACATATAAGAAATGTACACATATTTAAAACAATAATAAAAAAAAAAAAGCCAGAAAAAACCCAACAGCTAAATTTGTTCCAAAAAAACCAAATGATCATTTGTAACAAGGAGTATCTCAACATCATAAATTGCATTAGTCTTTATGAGATATGAGGTAGGGATTGGAAGGGGCTGTAGAAGACAGAAGTAACTTACGTTTACAATGTTCATCAACACGTAGAGGTTTCATGACATGCACAGCAATGCTTGATTTTATTTAACATTGACTGGAACTCTCAGATAAAGTAGGAACATGGGGGAATTCCTTTCCTTGGGCACAGCAACCAAAACTAAATACCTGACTGGGAGTGATGGAATGAGAATGAAAGTATGAAAGAGGAAAAATGATCTTTCACGGGTGTGAAAAAGCTGTGAAATTTATCTATCTTGTCTGCTATTCTCAGTTACAGATTACCAACACTCCTCTTTCTTTTGTAGACAGAATATATTACCTAAGAGAAATGAGTACCGGCAGGGGGGAAAGGCACTGAAGAGAGTGTCTGTTTATCAGTGACAAAATATTTGTCTCCCCTTTCTTGAGAAGTTAAGGAAAGTGCTGCTTTCTATCCTTTCAATAAATATTTTTTCTCTCTCTCTCTCAATTCAGACTATT
This sequence comes from Megaceryle torquata, assembly GCA_024611175.1. Classification (NCBI taxonomy): domain Eukaryota; kingdom Metazoa; phylum Chordata; class Aves; order Coraciiformes; family Cerylidae; genus Megaceryle; species Megaceryle torquata. Next base: position 49,440 of record JANIJG010012245.1, read on the forward strand.
AAAAATAGTAAGAGGAATTTAATACAACTTTAAATGAGAGTTTATATATCACATGCTTTATGACAGCTGCTTTTATTTCATTTTAGATTAACAAAGCCTTTATGTTGAGACTTTGGAGCTGACCTTACAAAGCAGCAATATCATTAGCCCTGAAGCACATGTTTCCCATTTAACATTTCTGAGTTAACGTTCTTTGTGAAAGTGAGAGAAATGAGAATGCAAACTTGCAGGAAAAATAAAAGCCTGAGTGTCCTCCTTTTGAACAGAATTAAAGTCAGTTTGGACACTTGAAAATATGAAGTGAGAGGCCACGGCCTTACAAAGAGTTTCTCAATGTGATCCCGAGAGTTACAGTGCTCAGCTTTCCTTTAGTATGCCATAGCTCATTGTCATTTCCTCTCAAGAGGCTGAACATATTTTGCCATCTCAATTTGAAGTGAAAGGTCTCGCTTACATCAATGTTATTTCAGTTTTAACCAGCATTACTCAAATGATTTATAAACATACCCAACCAAAAGAGCACTGTTGTAGTTATAGCGAATGAACTCAACAGTTATTCTGGGGTACAGCAGAAAGTAATTTCATCTGCTGTATTTGCAAGAGTCATGAGTTACTATTATGCATGGAAATGGACCTAACCTTAATGACATTTTACCGTTGTCATGTTCTACCGGCTCAATTCAAGAGCAATGTAGTTGCTTTTTTCTCAATTGGCTTAACAGTGCCTACACACAAGTCCTCCACCCTGCTTTTCTTCAATACCTCCGTACATTAAAGTGTGTTCAGTATCCTCCAGCTACTGTCACAGTCACAATTTTATGCTTGAAACTCTTTCTACATTCTTTTCAGTTAATGCATCTGAAAAACTGCAGATTGGAGAGTCTACAAGGCTCCAGGTGAACCCACAAGAGACTGACAAATGCAGAAAAGAGACGAACAGGGGAACAGTTTGGTAGCCAGTGGAGGCTCTTTCTATGTGGGACCTTGCCAAAAAAACCCAAAAAAACTGAATGCACAAGAGAAGGACAAAACCTGTAAGAATTGGAGGAGAAGCTGACAAATTCAGTGCTAAAATTCCCATCTATGCCAGTGGAAGCTGGATCACGGTTCCTGTAAACATATGGCCTTTCACTCAGAGTAAGTCTCCCCTTTGAAGCACACATCTGCAAAGCCTTCCAACAGTAATGATGCAGGATTTGTTGGAGCTGCAGCCAGGTTCCAAAGCCCAGAGACTGTCCCTTCACTGTTATCTGGGACCAGCTTAGAATGGCAACTTGGGACTTGCTTTGCTTTTTTTTTTTTTTTAAGAAGGAGAGAAAACGTTGTTACATCCACATTTATGCACTTAAAATCATAATTCTAATTTGAAACTGCAACATTTGTGCCCTGCTACTGACTCAAATGAAAATTATTGGATGCTGTACACTTCTGGAAATTAGAGATGTTATCTGCAGGGCAAGACAATGAAGGAGTAGAGTTCTTGGGCATCCCTCTGTGACACTCCTGTCCCTAAGCCTCAGAAGTTGCAGCTGCTTTTTGCCCCAAGACCAATGGCAAATTTCAGAGACCCAACAGCAGCTGCACAATACCTTTTCCTAATCTTGCAGATAGTCTGAATTTACATTCCTGGGATCAGATACAAATAGACAAACACATTTTCTAAGGCTTAAACAAAACCAACCAACCAAAGGTTATTGGATATTTTAACTTACACTAAGCAAAGCTGTACAATCTTAGAATTTATTTAACCAATTTTCTTCACACTTACATATTCTTTAGATTCAGGCTAGATGACTTCAGCCAATAAAGAAACCAGAATCCTCCTCTTACATCACTCAGTCTAATCACATCTTTCAGTTCATAGCTTCTGCCCCATTGTGCAACACTTGGTCCCTTTCTGCTGGGCCTGAAGACATGGAGCACTGCCTTATATAAAAGGATGAGATGTGCCTGCGCTCTTCCCTTTCAGTTTGGGCAAGGGTTTTTTTTCCTTTTTACAGGTGTTTCTTGTTTGTTTGGGTTTGGTTGTTTGCTTGTTTTCTGTTTTATACTTTGTAAACCAAGTCTTGGGGAAGAAGGAGTAACAAAAGCATGCTCATATGACACTTTGGCCAGCAGGTAGCTGATACTCCTTGGCAATATTCCATGTAAGAAATTTCACTCTGCCTGTACAATTCCCCAGTTTCCTCTGCTACACCTAACTTCTTACCCTGAAGTGTTGGTTTGCTGTGCTTCACTGTCAACAGAGCTGCAGTTAAGTGACTTTAATGTCTAAATTTGCATTTCAGTTCGGTACATTCAGATCCAAAAAATTTGAAAGGTGAAACATTATAAATAAAATTCACTCATGTGCAAACACAGACAATTACAGCATGAATTACCACGTTATCCCTGTACTAAGGTCCAAAATGGCTTCTTTCACCACATTACAGTCCAAACCACATTTTTTTCTACTAAGATCTTATCCATAATCAAATACAAGCTGTGAGCAAATGCCCTCTTCCCCCTTTTTTTTCCTCTCTGTTTTCTTTAATAGCTGGCTGTGTTATCATTAAATGGCATAAGACAGGCCAATATTTAGATTTCTGTTCAGTTTTCTGTGTTTGAATTGTTTTTTTTGACTTCATTCTCTTTGATGTCTAGAAAATAACCATTCTTGATGCTGTTTGTATTCAAACACACATAAAAATAATAATCTGTGATCCTTTTGGTGTGCTATGAATAAGCAAGGACATGTTGGGACAGGAAATTCATACATGCCACTACAATTAAAATAGACTAATTTGTTAGCAATTCTGTAATATTCCCCAAATGCAGAAATTCTAAGCACTCTGTAGTCATCTGCGTAACTCCTCTTCTCTTTTCAGCTGCCAGGGTCCACAAGCTGAGTTTTCCTTAACAGTGATTACCATGGGGAGTGAGAAAGCATGCCAAATTCTGTGGGGTACTATTGAAGCAGCCGCACCAGTCAGTACAATACAGTGTGTACTTCATAGAGCTGCTGAATCTCCACCACACTAATGCAGACTTTTTTGGTAAACTCCTTCCATATTATGATTTCTCATGCTTTCTCAGCATGCTCTGGCAGATGTCTACTTCTCCTGACACATCCATTTGCAAAGCCTGTTGGCTCCATCCTACTTGTGGAACTCAGGTGCTAATGGTAGAATTGCAGCTTTAAGAAGCCGCTTCTTGTAATTTTTAAGAAAGCATCTATTCTACTTATTCCTAAGTTATGTGTTCAGAGGACAGAGAAAACATAGCAAAAATGCTGCACTTAAAGCTTTTACAGAATGACTGAAGTTTTTATCACACTCCTTCAGCCTCCAGTGAACTCCCTCACTTTCTACCAGAAGACAACCTATTTTATATCCAAGCAGCCTAAGTGATGGCATGAATGAGGTACCAAATCACTAGGCACAGGCTTCTCATAATTAAAAAGAAACTCTCTCCTCTACCCTCTGTTTAAGGCTGTCTGTCTGTAGCAACCTATTTAACACACATTCCATAGGGCTTCACTACAGGTCTTCCGAGCCCCCTCATCAAGAAGGACCAAAACCCAAGTAACTGTTGAATTTTCTCACTAATTGTCTTTTCTCAGCCACTGATAATTCAGCCACTTCTATCTAGTAGTAGAGATGCAAAAGAGAGAGTAATTTCTTGAATCAGTATGGATTTTTATTTTTTCTAGAATAAGAATTCTCAAAACCAGTTTAAAGTCCCAAACATGCCAGAAAATAACACCCAGAATGTGATCATAGGAAAGAATTTAAGATGCAGCTCTCTGACAGATGTTAAAGCCAGCACATCTTCTGCACAAATGCAGTAAATTTATATAGAATCATCCAGTTATTCAAATCTGAAACAAGAAAAACAAAAACATGTTTTCTCTTTACACAAAGATTATAAATTAAGACATGAAAATTGGGTCTTGTGAGGTTACAGGAATGCTGACAGCCAAAAGTTTTTACTCCTGCACTACAGCTTCCTTTTTTTTTTTTGCTTCCTTTAAAAAAAAAAAAAAAAAAGACAAAAAAAGACAAACAAAACCCCAACAACCAAATCTGTTCACTCATTTGAAACAAATAGCATTTCTAAAGAAAGAGTTGTGGGTGTAGACTGAAAAAATTAGTACCCATTTGTTCACTGTGGTCCACTGGTGATTTGTGCTGACTCTAAAAAAAGGTTTTATAAAATCTTAGCTGATGACAATGGAGAAGCACTGTTTGAGCTACAGGAAGCTAATGTAAAAACAAACTCCCTATGTAAGTTTACTTTTTCCGATTCAAAATTAAACTTTACTTGAAGCCCAGAATTATTCCTGCTGGTTCACTTAATTGGGAGACAGAAGATTTTCTTAACTGACTGTGAGTCACCATTTGGTCTCTGCTCTATAACTGTCCCCTGTACACCTCCGTGCTGAGAAAAGGCCTATTGAACATTGCATGACAATAATTTACAGCTGAATTCCCACCAGCAGCGCTGCATTTGCATTGCACTACAGATGGAACACTCATCTCGCCCACAGAAGTTCTTCACAGCATGATACCACATTTTAACTCGTCTCATGGTTTAGTGCAGTTTAATGTAAAATGCACCAGGGACTCTGTGAATAAAAACTGTAACTGACTACATGAAGGGGAGACAATACTTTAACTTACTTTATCAGAGTCCATGAACTTGATAGTGGGTTAGCGAGGCCACGTAATCATCAGCCTTCCCTTCTGACCCCTTATCCCCCTTTGTACAGGGAGACCAGGCCTGCATCAAAACTGGAAGTGTTGGCAAGAAACATCTTCCAGTTTGCCAGCTCTGTTCTTCGGGGCACAGAGGCTGCTGTCACCTAAGTGACAAGTAAGAAGTTGTGCCCAGCTTCTGCTGGCTTGAAAGACAGTCACATAGAGAAGGAAACAAGCCTGGATGGGGAGGGAGGCAGGTAGATAGTGAAGGTTTCATCAAGACTTGGAGGACTTGAAGGAGCAGAGTGTATCTTTTGGATGTATAGTGGCATATTGATTTGCAGACCTCAAGAAAAAAAAAATCATTATAAACAATGTAAACTGACTTAAGAAAACTTTCTTCTGGTTCCTAGTTGTTTCTTTGTATATCATTGATACCCTTAATATCTCCAGCCTTTCAATTTTGGTGACTTGACCAGGTAAGGTGTATGACATCTGAAGGAACTGGGTTCACATTTTCTGTGTGCTGTGTGGAGTGCTAGACCTGGGGCTGTTTTATCTGGAGATTGGCAGAAGCCTTCTACTGTGTGCGGATGATGAAGCCTGTCAAGCAGTGACACAACTGTGGAGAAACCCAAGGAAAAATCCGATCAATTTACAACTTCTCATCCCTCTGCTGTATCCAAAGCTCAGGTGTGACTTGCATTACTCCTTGTTATGTCAATGCTCACTGGAAGTAGGCTTCAGGTCTGCAGTGTTTGCACAGATTTTGGGGTTTCCTTTCTCTACCTACAAAACTCTAAATTCAGAAGAGAAAGCAATGATGCAGCTCTGCATTTTGCACTGATAACAAGCAGATTTCCAGCCACCAAATAAGGCAACAGCCTATCACAGTTCAAGCCCTGAAAGATCCTGGACACATTCCACAAATCATAGAGGTACCACATTCCTGAACATAGCACCTTACAGCTGCTACAAGACACACAGCAGTGAAGAAAGGGAGCATACCAATTTCTTAAATGCTTTCCACTGTGAAAGCTGGGTGGGGATTTTTGCCCCTTTTGTCCTTTCCTGCAGGAAGGACACTGATTTAAAAAGCTCCAATTTCACATTATTTTGTGACAGTGGATACTGGAAAGTTCCAAGCACTGGGGCTAACTATAGAGTCTGGGGCTCACAGTCCCAAACCCTACACCAGCTTTTTAACCATGTACTTTGCACCCTTTCCTTATACACGCTATTCAGAATTTTAATAAAGCATCCACAGCAATTCCACTTTTCTAAACAATCACATTGCCAAAGCAAGCCACCCTGGCTCCTAAGGCAACTTTTACAGCATAATTCTGACATTACATGCTCAATGGCTTGACATAACTGAACATATTGGAAGATGTGTTCAGATTCAGCTTATTTATAATATTTTCAAATATAAAAAGCAGCTGTTCAGGCTGGATGTCCACAAACTGTCATAATTATCAAAACTAAGAAAGTATAGTGTTTCTAATTAGTATTACAGTCTTCTAAACTTTAAGAAATGCTTTGTGTAATTCAGCACATTGCCTTTAAAGTGTAGGTCTATGAAGAGAAATCAGGAAAAAATAATATTCAGACTTAAATATTAGAAATATCAAGTTGTTAGTTATTAGGCATTTTAAGAGAAGTCCTCAACGTGTTGCACCTGTAGAAATACAAACAACTTGCAAAACCTGGAAAATAAGAAAACAAAGGAACCGAGGACTCAATCTATCCTGAACACATACAGATGACCATGTTATTGAGTAGAAAGGTGTCCTTGAGTTGAAATTCCCTATGCTCTGTATTCCTGACATTCTATGAAACATCTCTTAAGGATCAGAGTGCTTAAGAGTAGCATCATGACCAGTCCAACCCTGGGCTTCAGTGCAACTTCTGTGGTTATTAGTGTTACAATGGTGATACCCTTTCCAGGCATCATAGGAGTATTTTTGGAAAGTATGTCTTAGGCCATTTGGGCCCCTATGGAGCATTTTACAATATGATTAAATTATTTATTGGGAAAAAAAAAAAAATGCAATCAATGCTGTTATTGCCCTCCAGAAATCTGGTTCTTTTGGCTAAACCAATCCCACTATACATCTTCAGAGGAGGTGAATATTTCCCATAATATTTAGATGAGGAACCTGAGAAATTGTGCACCTTCTTGGAGTACAGGAATGAGTGTTACAGAAATAGCAACCAGATCTGGGATTCCTGAGCTTCCAGGAATGTTCTCCATCCAGGAGAACAGGGCAAAATCCCCCAGGGGCAAAAATGTTTGTACACACGTGGATGAATTCTGAGGCTAATCAGAAGAAGGTGAATGGGTATGGTACCCTGGCTTATGTTGTCACAAAGGAAGATGTACGGGGCCAGTCAGCTCACTCAGCTAAGTATGCAAAAGGCAAAAAGTCTGTACTTTTCACACTTAATTCCTTATGTCTGTATTTTCAGAGTTTCTGATTATTGTTTCTTTCCCAAATACATGGCTTTGAAATCAATAGTTTATGGGGTTTTTTTTTATTATTATTATTGCTATATCTATATTCTTACTTCCAATATATTCTTTATGTCTTTGGCTATTTTGCAAATTTCACATGAAGCAGTGAACAGACACAAAGATGTCAGCCCTGCAGCATAGTCCTATGGCCAAACCTGCATACTAGTGACTTATGTCCAATCTTTACACTAGAGAACAAATATCCTGGCAACACAGGTGAAAACAAGACAGTTTAAATATCTCTCAGTAACCTGCTCAAGAGGCAATATTGCACAATATGGTATATTAAAAATATACCTTGCATACTAAAAATAAAATGATACAGTGCCAAGGATAAAATCATACTGATCTAAATCTTCTCCAATTTAATGAAAGAGGATTAAGGAAGTGTCAGCCTGTGACAGTAAGTGTGACATGCCCATTTACATGAGGAAACAAGCTTATTTTTGTGTGTGTTCCTTTAGGATCAGCAGAGAAATTTTTGTTGAGAATGCAGTCTAAAAGAAATGGAGCATCACTAGATCTGTCCCCTCTCTCTCAGCAGTGACCCATCTGGTGTTTCTTAGAAATTACACATCTAACAGAACTGAAGCCACACTGACTACATGGACCATGCACCTTCCTGGATTTCTCGTGTTGTTTGGGAAGGCTCAGAGCCCGCCTCTGTGTGTGGCAATCCATAAAATGGCCTCACTGGGTTTTCTCCAAGTAAGAGAAATTCATCAAAGCACATCTTAAATTACTTATTATGGCATCATCATGGGCTAAAATGAGATCCCACATCAGGAAAGAAGCTGTAAGGGATGGGAAGGCGTGGGAACTGAAAGATGACACATGGTAAGAGATGCCATGTGCCTAGAGAAACTGTGCTATTTCAGTTTACAAGGCCTAGCCTGCTTGGTACACCCCAACAAGCATCCTGAAGAGCTTGCTTAGGGTGTGTGCAAACCAACTGGGTGATCACAGGGAACACCAGAACAGCAGCTGACACAGCAACGTGACTAAGATGCGGTGCAACTCTACTTGACTCTGTAGATACATACAAATCCAACTGTTACTTGCAGATAATTACAGACTTTTTTTCAAAGACAACTGAAGAAGCTGGATGTCCAAATGCTGCTTATTTTCAATTAATTTAGGGGCCTTACTTCCTTACATTCTTGACAATTCCTTACTAGACTTGGTCAGTAGTTCTGTGGGAGCAGCACAAGGCTTCCTCTACCAGTTACAGGAAGCCCTCCAGCCTGCCAGTCTGTATTAGGCTCAGATTTGGTTTTCTCTTTGCCATTTCAAAAATGAAGTTACATAAAACCCGACCAACCAACCTAGCATACCCACTGGCAGTGAGAAGTGCTAAAAAGCATCCCAAGCAATTTCGTTGTACTCTGTACTTGTTCTTGGCAAATTCATACTCTCACTAGATCTCAAGATCTCATATCCAAAGCCCCATAATAAATGTTACCAACTCAACATAAAATCCAGTCAAAACAAACGACCTGAGTAGAAAAAGAATCATAAGGCACAGTACACAACATTTCCAGTTTCTTAGTTGTTACCTTTCCATTACTGCTCAAGTTCATGAAGGTGCTACGCCGTCTGTGTTTTAGAGGTAAAGTAAAAAAAATGTTTCTTGTGACAAAGGAGAGACAAATGCATTTTACTTTTTTTTTTTTTAATTTTATTTCAGGACACACTCAAAGACTTCTTTAACTATTCTATATTTTCTAATGCTTTAGCTCATTCCTGATCTGGTATTTTATTACAGCATTGGACTCCAGAGCAGGGGGACCCCAGCTGTTTTACAAATACCTGTGGAACAGGCTGATACTGCCACCTTGGGGAGGAATTTTTCCACATATTTTGAGGAGCCTAAGCAAGGGTCATATAAATCAGTTTAATTTTTTTCTTGTCATATCCTTCCAGAAAGGCAACTTCTTAAAGTCCTCTGCCCGTGCTGTTGTGTGTCCCAACTTGGCCTGTATTACATTCACCATAATACAGGAAATGCCTTTTTCTGTGGTGAAGTTTGTTTAGGAAGTTTTAGATCTCATTTAAGCAGTGCCTCATTTACACTATTCATTTCACAGCCATCTTGCCAGTGTAAAAGCCTGTTCTGCATCCAGCTGGGAAAGTTGTATTTTGCACACAACAGTCCTCTGCTTGTGGAATTCTAGGTTTCTTGGTAGTCTAAATCCTTGTCTGTGCACAGCTTAAATTATCTCCTTGCCAGGCTACTGGCTCAGCTGGATGCAACTGCTTGGACATCTACTGCCCCAGATACCATTAGAAGCATTAGTGCCTGTAGGGACAGTCTGATGAAAGTACAGAGCTAGACTGTGACAATTTAACCAAAGTCAAGACTTCAAGGCAAATTAAAGAAAGCATCTGGATTTTATCATCCATAGTTTTATGAGACTGACCTACCCTTTTGCTTTCCAAGTGAGTCAGTCACCCTCCATCCAGTTGTATTTGAGTTTGTATCCACTAGCAAATAAAGGATCCTTACTATACATTTGATATTAATATAGCTTGAGACACAAAGGCTGTGCACAGCATGAAGCCAGAAGGCTTTGCACAGTGGAAACTATTGGTAGTTGCCTCAGCTACACATACAATAAAGGAAAAGATTAAATGTCTCACCTCTCACCAGAACAGGCAGGGTCCAGAGCAGGGAGCTGTCTGAATGATACTAACCTCTCTATGTGCTCTTTTTTAAGAGCAGCAACAAAATTATTACCCAGCCATGTAATGCAAACGATGAACTACATTCATGATGAGTGACGTGGATTTACACCAGGAGGCTGAAGGCACCATTAGCTCCTACCTTATGCCAAAGCACCGGCTGTGCTTGTGGCACCAGAGAGGGAGACTGCAGGCTTCTGCAGGAGCTAAAGTCTCACCACTGCTGTGGCAGGGAGGAACAGCCCTGGTACTGAAGTAAACCAATACTTAACAGAGCTACAGTTTGGATGACAATGTCACCAGCAGGACTGGGCTTCGGAAAGCACCTTCCTCTTTTCCTCCCACCACAGACAGCCTATGTACCAAGTTCTTTTTCTCCCTGGGATGATGTGTATCTTAACAACCTGCAGTAACCATGTGCCTCCACCCACCTGAGATTTACAGTCCAAGACCTGGCTTATCTGAACATTTCCTTGTTGACAGACAAGAAGGGCTCCCTCCACTCTTCCATTCTATTACTACAATCTGGTCATAAACCCCACAAATTTGTATTTGTTTTCCACTAAGGCACAGGAGTTCAAACCTGTTACTTTCCCGCTTGCAGGAAAATGTCTAAAGGAAGTGATAGGTCAGTCTTTTTATCCCTAGTTTTAATGCTACTATACCAAGGCAAAGAATTACACTTTCAAGAGAAACATATCGAGCTATCAAGCCAAGAGGTGATGTGTGACTGGCAGTGGTGCACCTAGCATGCATGCTAGGTTCATCTTTCTGATTCACAAATAATTTCTGCATTTTAATACCTTTTTTGATTATTTTAATCCATCTTTGATAGGTAAACAGCTTTACATCTGCATATAGTTTACACTGTGTTATGAAAAAATTGCTATTATTCATTGCAAGAGTAAGAGAAAGTGCTTATGCTCTTCACATGCAGATGTGAACACAGTGAAAAACATGCAACACAAAATAATCCCAGTACCTCCATGATCACTCTCACATTAAACTGTTGGTAGAACAGAAGTAGCTTCCAAAGAGATCAGCTTCATACAATGACTAAAGCGACTGCAAAACCTGCATCTGCAAAACCTGCATCTGCAGCCAAGTTACAAAAACTCAACAATGACAACTACTGAACAAACACATCCCATTGAATGAGGATGTACCAGTAACAGATTAACCAGATGAATGTGTACGTAACAGTCTCAGCATGGTACGTTGCTGCTGTCAGTTTCAAAGTTCACATATGAACTTTTTACACTGCACAATGTTTATAAGCAAAGTCCGGATGAAAAGGAATTTATGGGAAAATAAGGTAAGTGACATGAAATTAATCTAAGTATTCAAGGGTAAACTGCTTGGGGCGGGGGGGGGGGGGGAAGAGAGAGGACAAATCCTTTTGATTTTGACTTAAAAAAAGATATGCACAAGTGAACATCCACCACATTGTATTATTGTGCTACAGAAAACTAATATAATACAAATCTAGACTGATCACCATCATTTAATTGGGTGTCTTTTAAAAAAATATTCTTAAAAAACCCAACAACAAACCAAACCAATCACCCAAAACTGGATTATTGAAAAGCCCACAAGAAAGCTCAAATGGCACATGCAAGAATCTAAACCACAGGAAATCCCATTCTCTGACTGAATTTAATCAGCCACTATTCCTGGCAGTTGATTAACATGTGCCAAACCCCCAGATACTCGATTACAGAAAAGCCCAGGGAACGAGAGGGCTTTTTAATGAACGGTTACAGTAACTGGAAATGACACTCTCCATCCACCAGTCTGTGCTTTGCCTTTGCTCTAACTGTGCCGCGTCCAAGTTTGTACAGGATACGTTTTGAATGTCTCAGTCTCGTATATGGTTAGGACCTGAAGCATTCACTATTTCAACTCTTCTTTTTATTACCTGTAGCAAAGCACTTCCAGATCATTGTCTATTCTAACTGTAGTGGTAGCTCATGAAAGATGTATTCTGTTTCCTGCTTTGAAAAAGTGCTCCTTGAAAAGTTACTTCTCCCTGACCCACCTTTTTTTGTTTGTTTTTTTTCCTAAGACCAAGCAGATTTACCTCCTGAAACATGGTTGCTGAACAACAGCAGCACATACTTGTCATCATTCTCTTCTTCCTCCCCTAGCTCTCCCTGCATGCTAGTACTGTTCTCCACAGTTGTTTCCCACCTCTTCCCTTCCTTCCCTCCACCTTTCCTCAGCTTTGTCTGCTTTACTTGTTCCTAAAAATCTTCAAACATCTGATGCTTTTGCAGCTCTTTGGTTTCTGCCAATGCAGGAACAGAGCCAGGTAGGTTATTCTTGCACCTGTCACATCTTCCCCTGGGGTCTTGCTATTTCCAAGCAACAGACTGGGAGGGACAGCAAAGATCTGTCCTTGGATCAGAGATCTACGTGCTGTACCGAATGTCAGTTTATACCACACACTCAAAATGTTTCGGGCAGGGAAAGACACTCAAAAGATACTGAATTTTGCAACTTTTTTTTCTGGATTTTTTTTTCTTATCCGAAGCAGCTCATGGTATTTGCTGTTCACTTAGTGACAGGTTTGTGGATAAAAGCACTGACAATGACAGACAGCAATGAGATGACCATCAACCTTGTTGTCTTCGGAAGAACTCAGACTGGCAAAAGTGCTGTTGGGAACAGCTTACTGGGCAGCTTAGACTTTGAGAGTCGTTACTGCCCCAGGTCTGTGACAACACACTGCAGCCTTGGCCGCAGCTGCCGCATTTTGGGGGTTATACGAAGAAATGGCTGCGAGTTGGCTCTCCGTGTTCGAGTACTCGACACTCCAAGCTACCCTCACAGTTGTCTGAGCAGAGAACAAGTGAGAGACACCATGAGATCAGCCCTGGCTCACCACTTCGGGAAGGAAGGCCTGCATCTTGCCCTGCTGGTCCTGAGGGCTGACTTGCCTCCGTGTCTGGATGAAAGAGATCACACAATTCAGCTCATCCAGGTAAAAATAAATAAATAGAGAAGTCTCTGTCATAAAAGGAACACTTTTGTCTTCAGGTGATAATAGCCATGGAAGAGTTGACAGATACTGTGGTATTTGTTCAAGAGAAAATAACAAGAAAGCTACAACAAATTTACTCTGGCTAAGGAAAAGTTCTAGCATAACTGACTCAAAGCAAACGTTCTGAAGCTCTTGGGGGGAAAAATGAATTTTTGCAAGTAGACAAGGTATGTAGGGAGAGACACAGAAAGAATGGCTTTCTGTTCAGATGGAGATTTCTCATTACCATGCATACATATCTGCATGAGAAGGGGGGGGGGGGGGGAAGACCAGAAAACAGCCATTGCTTCGTTTAGCTGTCTCCCCAGATGCCCCAGGTCGGTATGTTTTATAAGGGGTTTCCGGTGCCCCTTACACTTCCCACCTGCCTAATACTAGTGAACTTCCTGAAAATCTTTAGGCCTGGAAGGGACTTCCTGGTCCATCAAGTCTTAGCACCTGCTGTAACTGATTGTCTAGATATAGGAGAGATGTAGATTAAAATATGCCAATATATAAACATGAAAATAACTTTCAAAATGTGTTTGATTTACTCTCCTGTTCTGATTACTCTATTGGTAGGCTACTCACTTTGCTGGTAGTTTGGGAGCTGTTCTAACTTCAACACACACTTACTTACTGTTTACATATACTTAACTCCCAGTGGTACCCTTTTTCCTTATACTGTTCTCCACCTCTCTGTAAGTCATAGTATTTCAGAGAAACCAGTATTTACTCAAAGTATTTCTACTTAAAGCTAATTAAACACCATCGCGCTTCTAGTTTCAGACTGTTTTGGATCAAGTCCATGTGGGCATTAAAAGCATGAGATGACACCAGGCTTTTTCTCTTGAAAAGGATATTTAAAAGCCCTCCTGGAAAGGAAATAAAGCATGTTTAAAAATGAGAAAGCAGCACCTACTTCTGCTTCACGATTACAACTGGCTCTCAGCTTATATAATACTTGGATTTTTTTGTTGTTGTTGTTATTTCCCCTTTAAAAAAACCCAGATGTTCTGATTTCATCAGCCACAAACAAATAGGGCAGGACAACTCCCTGGGTGCCAGGAATACAAACAGTAAGTTACATTTCAGTATGACATTCCAAGGCATTCATGTGAAGACTGTCTTTAGCAATCAGGAGTTCTCGTAACGATCCTCTGCAAATTAGGAATGGCATATGGCTATCAGTAGATTACTGGCATTTAAATCTTTCTGGATTTTTTTACTTGAGTAACATAGCCTAATGAATTGAGAGCGGCAGATATTTCAGAACTAACAATAGCACCGAGCTGGAGTCCTCAGCAAATCAAGGCACTATCCTCTCTCCCCAGAGCTGATAAACCAACACTTCCTTAGACAGGTTATGCCAACATTTTGTACAGGTTTATTCTCTTTTCATCCCTATTCTTTTTTCGTCCTTAAACAGGTTAATCACTATCAACAGCCCAGGTTTTTCTAACTCCCTGCTTATCTTGGGAGTAGAAAGATATCTTTTAGTTTTATACATCTTGTTATTTAGGTTGTAACCAAAGGGGACTTTATTTCTAAAGTAGGTTTCTTGTCACATGCAGGAATTAGCATGACTGAACTAAAGTTGTAATTTCATTTACATATGTAAATAAAAGCCAAACCTCTTACTCTTATTAAAATTTTCTGTACTCATCAACAAAAAAGCAGCCCATTATCGCTATTCCCCTCCATCAGATGAGTCACAGCAGTTCAAACACAAACTCTTTGGCCCATCACTTAGGTTGATGCACTTGATTTGTTTTTCCCAAATTGCTGAGAAATTCAGTTTTAAGGGAAATTCAGTTTTAAGGGATACTGCAGGAATTGCAGCTGGTGTTACACAGAAATTTGTAATTTATTTTTTCAACACAGAGTTTAAAAAAAATCGAAGTGCTATAAAAAGTGTAGAAACACAGACATGTGGAAACTACTATGTAAACTAGTCTGTGACATAGCTAAACAGCCCTTTTTTCTTATTTACATAGACAATTTTTAGCTGGAGATATTGTACTAACATCTGTAGTGAAAGATTAGAGAACTGCTAGTACTGCACAACCAAGTATTTCCACTGAAAGGGGACGTCAGTGTCTGGGGAAGGTGAAAAAGCCCAGAAATTTCAGCAACTTGAGATAGCATGAACTGGATTACTGCCAGGAAAAGAACATAACTGGTCTGTTAATGCAGTATATGAGGTGGGAGTGGGGAAAGGGAACAAGAAAATATAACTATTTAAGATTTGGTTTTCATTACAGGAACTTCTGGGTCCCACATGGAAGGATTTCACGGCAGTGGTTCTTACTCATGCCGACAAGGCAGAGGAGGCTGGATTCAGTGAGGAAGAATACTTGCACAGTGCCTCGAGTACCCTGTTGTCACTTTTCTGCTCAATACAGCATAAATACATTTTCCTAGACAATCAGAAGAGCACAATTAAAGAGGAAAGAGCTATAATCTTAAGAAAGCTCTTGAATTTTGTAAGACAAAATAATTACCAAGTGCTTCTACCTAAAAAAGGCAAGGAATAAAATTTTCTTCCATGTACTTATTTGTCTGTTTTCTATGGTAGATAACATGTAATAGAAACAGAGTAGAAGCTGTCATCCTGAAAATTCCACATCCATACTAAACACCTCTGAACACAGTTGGAAATTTCTCTTTTGATTACCAAACTACTTGCCTTTCACAGAGTACCTCATGCTCCTCCATCCAGAATCCTAGCTTCAATCACATCAGAACAAGCTAGTGCTCTGTATCACCCTCCTAATATGCTAATATATTAGGATATTAGCATGTGACGTGTCACAAATGAGATTTTCTGCTATGCTAGATTGTATATTGCAGTTCATACAGACCACAGATCTGGAAGGCAAATAAAACCCAAACATACATTAAAAAAATGTAGGAGTTCAGACTGTAAGGGATCCTTTTAGTTCAATTCTTCAAGCTTTCAGAAGTTCCTCCCAGTTCCTAAGGTTGTAAAGAGCTTCCCAGTATAAAAAGTTAACATTTATCTACTGTAGAAGTATTTCCTTACCTTGATTCAGGATCTCAGTTAGAACTGAGATTTTGAACTTCAATAATTTTAGTTAAGACATTATTGGATACGTAGTTTACAAGGCAGATAAAATAGCTCCCACGTGCTTAATGCTATCTGGCACATTTAAAAGAACTAATTACTATTGCTTATTCCCAGATGCATGAAAAATTAACAGTTTATAGGCACATACAAAACTAATTCAAAAAAGAAATATATTAATCTCTTCTTTTGCATCTGTTTCTTTTCATTTTATATCATTATAATTTTGTTTTCTCTCCCAGTTTACTGGATGAAGTTCAAAGCCTGCAAAATTCAGAGTGGCTAAGTTGTTTTTAATTCAGTGGTTAAAAAAGCACTTACTGTTTCATCGGTTAGACAGTAACCAGTTAATTAAATATTATATGCCAAAATAGCTGAAGTATCTCTAAACAGTTATATAAAAAGTTTGCTGCAAATCGATCTAAAATAGTTATTTCCAAGTTATTAAAATGCAGGAATTAAAAGTAATAATTTAAGGCTATTACCATAGCAACCATTAACTACTTGTTATATTACTGCAGGATAATTCTAATTGCAAAAACTGAAGAAGCTGCTTCTGTTAAAACCAAAGCATCTTTAGTATAAAATATTGCATACAAAAACATCAAAACCAAATCCATTACTTTTATACCTGTGTGAGAATTGGAAATAGTTATTTTTGGGGGAGTTTAGGACTAGCTCTTGCAATCTATTTGTTATTCATTCTTTCTTAGTGCTGTCTCATTTGAAAGGAAATAGCTATGGTGGACTAGCTAAAGAACTGATTTGGTAAAGTAACAGCTCTGATCTTGTTATAACAGCTTAACTGTGGGACAGGGAATTATGGCCATTTGTATATCTTAGGGCATGGAACAGATTGCCCAGGGAAGCTGTGGATGCTCCATCACAGGAGACCAGGTTGGATGGGGCCTTGTGCAACCTGGTCTGGTGGGAGGTGTCCCTGCCACGGCAGAGGTTTAAAACTAGCTGATCTTTAAGGTCCCTTCCAACTCAAACCATTCTAGGATTCTATAAAGAATCATAGTTCAATCTTCCCATTACAATTGTTTGCAGACTACTGAGACAACACACAAAGAACAAAGTTGCAGAAACTTGTCTCTGAAAACTGCTTGAAAAGAGAAAAACTATTAAAAGGTGACTAGACAAAGACAACTGTGGTCTTCACTGCCCCACTGCTGGTCCTGCACCTCCTGAAGAGCAGTTAGCACACAAGGAGCATGGCAGAAATTTTTCCTTATTGAGATGCCCTTGCTCCATTATATCCTCTAAACCTTTTAGCTGTCCAGAAAATATGTTAGCCCGCCTGCAGTTCTACCATTAACAAGCCTTGCCAATTAACTCTTGAGCACTGAGTGGCTAATAACTGTTGACAACACTTAACCTGGAGGACAGTAAGCATGGTGAATGAGTGAATTGTGAAAACGTTGGAGGCATAACGTGTTCTGTACTTTTAGAAGAGTAGTCAAACAAAAGAGGTATTAGCCATGCATTTTGGAGGGGTAATGTATTCATGTTTTTTATTGTGCTCGCATTACTTTCCATTTTGACATCTGGAAGAGCTTCCAATAAGCATTTATTTATTTAATTCCGCTGTTTGCCATGGTCTGTGCCCTGCAGACTCCTTTCCCTTTCACTTCAAATGGAACTCCTTTGTATGTAGCAACACACTGGTCATTGGTATGAAGGTCAGGTTGGATTTGCTCCCAAATCTTCTTCTTGGGATTAAGTTCCTTCTCAGGATCTCCTGTTTCAAAACAAAGAATAAACTAATAGCACACAACACAGAAGGTAGAGCAAGAAACGGCTCTCTGTTTGTACACATCTGTGACAGCTCACACAGCATCACTTCATGCACTCAAGATAAAAAAAAAAAAAACAACAGACCATTACCTGTGATTCTCAAAATGAAGGATTTAATTGGAATTAGGAACTGTCTAGGAAATGTCTCCAGAGCCTCTCTCAAAATGCT
Organism: Megaceryle torquata; assembly: GCA_024611175.1. Lineage (NCBI taxonomy): Eukaryota > Metazoa > Chordata > Aves > Coraciiformes > Cerylidae > Megaceryle > Megaceryle torquata. The sequence continues at coordinate 67,395 of JANIJG010012245.1, forward strand.
GATCTTTCAGGGGAAAAAATGTTGCAGGTAAAAGACCACAAATACTGTCAAAAGGAAGATATCAAACCATTGCTAGCTGCTGGTTTACAAAATTTACTAGGGACAAAAATGTTTATTTAAGAATTAAGTAGACGCAGAAATACACTACTCACCAAGGCACAGATTTGTCAGCATCTTAAGTTTAGGATTTAATAGCAATTGCTTATAAAAATTCATTAAGTGAAATTGGCAGGTGACCTGACAGTTGAGAAATACGGAACTTTTGTGAGAATAGTTCAAAGCTAAGATACTGACATATAATTTTAGCTCTGAGTTTCAACATGGTTCTGCTATTTTTGGTGACAAGCTCTGATGCCTGAAGTAAGGGAAGCATTAGAGCTCAACTTGGATTTCAGCAATTACAGCCTCAGTCTCTCTAAGTCTGTCCCCTGTTTCTACATGTACACCATGATATGCTACCCATGCCCTAGAGGTATTGGCAGTAACTACATTAGCAAATCTGACTACTTAAGGATCTCTAATGATCACAAAATGCAGGATTCTTCTACTGGCATTTTGAAATACTGTTAACAAATTACATAGGTATTTCAGGGTCATATTTTTCCTATTTTTAAATAGGCACAAAATGCAAAGTATACAAACAAAACAGCTAAGCTAACAACTGAACTATTTCTGTAAAGATACTGAATAAACTGCTGCCTAATTACATAATCTAGATAAAGCAAGACAACTGATTCACTGTACAATTATTTTCTGTGCCAAGGTCAAGTAAATTTAATCTCTTAATTATAATACAATGCAGATTCTCTGATAGGAAAAAGATTTAATTTAAAAAGTCATTTCTTCATAATGCTGTTGGGTGCTTTTGACCTCTTGTGTTTAACACAAGCAAGACAAATAAATCAAGCCACAAGACTTTTTTTTTTAACAGCAATTAGAGCACATTTAAATGCTGAAAGGGGGCCCGTGCTGTTTCTTTGATGATATCTTACATACACCTTTTCACTTGCTTGGAGTGCCAACTGGCACCCTTCTGCTAAAATTACATTCCAGAACAAGCAAGAATCAGAAAGCAAATCCCAGTGAATATATCTTCCCCTCAACTCTCTGAGGACCCAGAAGTTCCTAAAGAAATATGAAGAGTACTCCAAATGAGTAGAATGTCAAGTACTTGCGTCTTCCACTACCCAGTGTCCCCAGAAGTTCAGGAAAAACACCACTATAAGGTTACAGGGATTTTAACACACACACAATTCTAGTAGATAGTTGATATTCATTACTGCTTGGTGTATTCCTGGCTGGCTGACCATCAGGCAGTCAAATGGCCTACTCTCATGCCAGCCTGCCTTATTGTCTTTCTACATTAAATCTTTACAGTGATTCAGATCTACTCACATTCTCAATGCTTACAAAAGTAAATTACTTAGGCCTGTAGAAAGGTCTAACTTCTGTAGCTTCTGTAACTGTGTAAGAGCAGCAGACCAGGCCAGATTTCTAGGCTAGCTTTGCCAGAGTAAGATTCAATAATGCAGTTGAATTATTTCACAGATCACAGTGCACTTAGTATTTAGAAGAAAAATCAGTAATACCATTAATAAATTAGACATTTAGAGTTAATTGTGCACTTTCACAGAAATGAAAATCCTGCTCAATACTCAAGTTCAGGAACAAAGACAGACTTGGATTCAGACCAAAGTGAATGCATATGAACTAATAAAATTGTTAAACAGAATGTTGAATGATCCATTGTGCATTTCCTTCCCCCTCCTCAAATATAAAAAGCAAGTAAATTTTTTCATTAAGAAAACACCCTGACTTTTCTTATAAAAAACACGCCTTGGATGTTATTAAGTTTCTTTGGAATCCTGCATCACCCTCCCTTGGGATCTGTGGTGAGCACATATTAGATTAGCATAGGCACTGATTTTAAATACTACCAGAGCTTTAGCCTATGCATTTTCCCTCTGACTTTTCCTCATTCCATTCCTTTGTCCCAGAAAATATACTTCTGAAGGGTTTCTATAAATTAAAATAAATTTACACTTCTAATGGTTTCATGAGCTTCCCACTCTCTTTACATACAAAACCCCAATTAAATGAGGTCCCCAATTTTGTTCAACGTGTCACTCAGTCTAGCAGTTTAAATATTACAAAAGACATTCTCATAATAAGAATCCTCTCCACTTTGTAACAGCTCAGTAACCATTGAATTAATACATTTCACTGCAAGAAGAGGCAAGAGATGCAGTGATGTGTGACCTTATGAAAAAAAAATGTTAATGCCACTTAGCCCACCATTGATTATAGCTACGGAACTGAAGCAAAGCACCCAGACACCAAAGAAACCTGTTAAATACACGCTAACCACTGAACTGCACTTTTAGCATTTTCTTGTTTCGTAAGGGATAGTTATTTACTAAACTGCCAGGGATTCTTAGAATACAGTGGTTATTTAATTATATAACTTAAGGAACGGATTTGTGGTCCCTGGTGCAATTCTGCATTGAAGAGTTTTGTCAACTCACCAGTTATATTACTATTAGAAAGAAGATTTCACAGTTGGCTGAAAAACACTCTAAGAATTACTGCTGTCTTATGGCAATTACTGTGTAGAATGGTATAGTATTTAGAGACATGCAATAGCATCATTTTTCTATAGCTTATGAACTGGACCTTTTCCACTGACAGAAATTTGATCAAGTTCTTACTACAAAAAGAGGCCCAACAGATCTTGAAGATTCATATTTTCAAGTATAAAATGGTGTTAAAATTCCCCTAATGGCAAAAAATCAAATAAAGGAAAAAAGAACACTCATTCACACAACAGCTTTCTTTATCAAATCACTCTTCCACAACACTCAAGATCATTCTAGGAAAACTGAAGTTTCTGCAGAAAAAAATTCAGTTGGTTTGAAACGAGATACCATTTGTTTACTTTGACTAAAATACCAAGAAAATTAGCCTGTATCTCATGAGTATTTTGTATGGTGGAGGAAAAGAAGGTTTAAAAATAATTTGATTCCAAGCTGCTTGATAGGCAGCTGTATGTGTTTTAGAGTTGTTTTATTGTTGCTGCTGCTGCTTCTGCTGCTTCATAGGCTTTCATATTTCAAGCTAAAATAAGACCCAGCTGTCCTTTCTATTTTAGTTTCAAGGTCTCTAACTGAATCTCTATGATTTAAAATTACTCTTAAAAAACCCCAAAAGACAACAAACCAAAAACCCAGAAAAGAAATGGTTACAATTAAGCACTGAAATTGAATGACATCTGACATAGCAAGGATTCTAACCTGCTGAGAACAGTGTCAGTGAAGTGCCAGATTGCCTTTGAGGAGGCAACAGCTAGGAATCATGTGAGGTTTTAACATGAAAAAGGTGAGTATAACATACAGATGTACAACCCCATTAAGAACTGAAAAACAGTTTTCCAGTCTCCCAGTGAATTTCCCCCACCTCAGGAATAAGTGAAAAAAAAAACAAAAACAACACAAAGCAAAACAAAACACACAACAAACCAAAAACCACAAACAAACAAACTAACCACAAAAAAGCCCTCAAAGAAAACCAAGCAGCTGTTTAAAAAGGAGAACAAGAGAAAAAAACAAAACCAAAACCAAAACAAATCCAAACAAGAAAAAGGAATTGGG